>WAAE01021253.1:0-103627 GCA_013400495.1 Nicator chloris
GAAAGAAAGAAAGAAAAAGATTTCTTAACTATCTAAATTATATTTATCAGCATTTTTATTTGTAAGATAAATGTTATGTCTGTTATGTTTATCTTGTGTTCTAGATAACTAAGGAGTTATTCTAAAACTTTTAAATAAACTGAATTTAATCCAAATCAAAAAGTCACACTTTGAGTCAGATGTGATGTCAACTTTGAAATAACAGTGTTTCATTATGAGGTATTGTTTATGTTTTGTAGAGTTCATAGGATCTTTGTCAAAGCAAAAATCATGAAAGCTTGTTTCTGAAAGCATTGATGTGTATTGTATTTATTCAGAACTATGCTTTTAGTTGCTTTCCACTGCTCTTTTCATCAAAAGGAATAGCATATTCTGATTTGAACAGCAAAAATATCACATTGCCTGAAAGGAAGGATCCAGCTTCCCATTTGTAATGAGTAGGACAAAGTTTGTTGCAAATATACTTGTGCAGAAATTTAATCTAGTAAGTTATGAAAAAAGATATTCTTATCAAAGCTGAGATACAATATTAGAGCATGATCCACAGCTGTCTTTTAAGCCAGGTTTTCTGTTCAGAAGCTTCTGTTCCACTGAGGTAGCATGGCTTGATGTGGACTACCTTTTGTTTCTTGCCTTTCCTGATTTGTTGTGCATTAGAAGGGAAGTGGAGATAGTGGGAGTCAGTGGAAACCATCCTGAAGCATTCGAGGTCACGGTACTGCCACTGCCCATATGTTAATAAGAACTCAATATGTAAGGCAGGACTGTAACACAACTAATGTTTGCCTGAGTCTCTGAAACAACTGTCTCTTTAGAAAAACCTGTGTTAATCTATAGAGGCAAAGATGCCCAAAGAGTTGTGTAATCTGAATGACTGAGAGGAATTTCTGTAAAGCAAAACTTGAAAAGGTGTTCTGGAGCTTCCTGTAAGCAAACTGGTATTATACCCTATGCTGAATAGTGTACCAGGATTTAGCAAAAAAACATTCCCGCAAGATCAGTGTATTTTAAGCATTTTTTTCCTTGCTCCTTAGTTTGTATTTTTTTCCTCCTAGGAAAGCTAACCACCAAGCACTGGTATCCTTATTCTCTGCTAAGAAATGCCCTGGTTAGGGACACAGGAAAAAAAATAGTTCTGAAGATTTAAAAAATAGGTGAAATCACTTTAGATATTTAGAGAAGGTTTTGGTAGTGGCACTCTGGGACTTTGGTAGTGTAATTCATCCTCCTCAAGAAAAACTATTTGTTTGTTATACTCCCTCTAACTACCATTTCCAAGAAAATGAAAATAAAAAGAGGCAACAGCATCCTCAAAGGGAGGACTATTACAGATTTTTGGCACTAATCTTCTTCCAGATTGCATCTATTTTTTAAGCATTTTCAAGGTCCAAGAGTATGGGGACTCCCAGATCCCACATTAGTTCAAAGAGTTAAAACATTCAGCAAGCTAAACTCCTTGCTTTGGCATGTCTATCAAAGGCTTTGAGCCTTTAATGTAATTGAAAACAATTGTCCCAGTGGGGAGGTCTAACACTCTGACCAGTTGCAGTTAAATACTTGAACTGCCTGAGAAAACTAGAGGGGTTATAAGAATTCAAGGGTAAACTACATGACACGGCTCTGGTGATAATAATGTTCCAGAATTTATATTTATTAATATTGCCTTCTTTTGGTCAGACTCCCACAGGAAATCCTGAGGACTACATGTCTCTGGCATGTTTTATCTTAGATAGTCCCATCCTTGTGGTATTGCGTGCTGATAGCAGGAGAGAAGAGTACCTCTGAAAATCTCTGGTCTTTATAGAAGCTGCGGATGACAACAAACAGGACCTTCAACACTCTGGGAAGACAATCCATCTACTTTCCATAGTTATCATTAAAATGTCTTTCAGACATAGGTCATAACTGGAAACCTATAAAGGATGCCTGTGTATTAGGCACTTCCCACAAAGCCTGATCCCTAGCGATTAAAATTTATCACATTGTTCTTCTGGTTACAAATACTGCTGATATGTGTCATTAGTGCAGAGCACTGCTCATAACATTTTGACTTAACTCCAAACATTTTTTTTAAATTCTGAGTTTCCCATAAAGAACACACTCCTGAAGTTTTTAAAGACACACATTACTTTAACATGTTTAAGCCTGTTTTAAAGGTTGTTAACTATCTTATTTTCCTGTTAAATGTACACTTACACAAAATGATTTGATGGGAAGCTCCACATCCCCCACTCTGATACCTGTGATATAGCATAGAGCAGTTATTGTGCATAAAATCCCACAGCCTTATCAGTATATAGAGCAGTTTATAAGTACTCCATCTTCTTAAAAGCCCTGTCCTGACTAAGACATTGCTTGGTGGGGTTCTCTTTGAAAGATTTTCTGGTTTGCGTACCCAAAATTTTTGTACAACTTTTAGATTTGCATGTTTGCTGAAGAAGAAACACAGCATAATTGTTGTCTGAATCTAACCTTCTTGCTAGAGTGAAGTTGTTTGATGTAAGCTGTACTAGATCTGTAGCTGTGGACAAGAAAGTCCATTTTTTGCCAGATTTTCTAACAGAAAATTTTACAACATCACACCACGTATTGCTTTTCTGTGAATCGTAGTAGTGTAGAACGGTTTGGTTTGGAAGGGACCTTAAAGATTATCCAGTTGCAACCCTCCTGCCATGGATAGGGACACCTTCCACCAGCCTAGGTTGCTCAGAGCTCTGTCCAGCCTGGCCTTAAGCACCTCTGGGGATGCATGTGAGTGTGTCTCTGGCCATGCCCTTAGCTGCTGAACCACTTTATCAACTGTAACAAATACGGAACAAGCAGCAGCCTCCCACGCACACACAAGTTCATCTTTCATGGAAAGAGTTGATTGGGTTGAGAAAATAAATTGCATTATGCTGTTTCTGAGGAGGAGGCTGATGCCTTATCTTTATGGGACATTGAAGAACCCGCTTCATAGCACAAACCTTCCTGCTGTGAGCCATTCCTAGGACAACTGACACCTTGCTACCTGAGACCTTGGCCCACAAGACATTCTGCAGGGAGTAGCTGAGTCTGGCACTGAAAAGACAGAGGAAAAAATAAGGACTGACACTGGAAGGTAAATTTCATTTTAAGAAGAATCAGTTTGCAGGCATAAACAAATGTTACATGCATGAATATCTGATATAGAAACCAAGTATAAAAGGTCATATTTTGCATGTCACCCTCATAATCTTCTTCTGAGAAGCACTATAGTAAGTTTATTCCTTAGAAAGCTAACTTCTTTTCTTGTCACTCACCTTCTCATATCTGCTATTTGCTGTCTCATCCATCTTTTATATTTCTACTTCCTTTGATCTAAAGAAGTCACAGTTCCCTTCAGGAAGACATTTTGTTTTCTGCAAGCCAGGGAGTACTACACTGAAAAAACCCCAAACAACTGAAAATGACAGAGATCTCAGCCCTATCTCTTTGATTCTTCTCACTAAAAGATATATTTGAGAAATATGGGAAAAATTAAAAACAAAAGATAAAAGTTTAAAACTTAAGCTGTGGTTTCAGTTATCTGTGCAGAGAGAAAAGCGGTTCTTCTTGTATCTTTGGATTTCACAGCATCTTAAAATAAGCAAGCAAAAAATGTCCCTTTACCTATGCTCAGGAAATGAAAACATTCCTTCTCCTTGTTCCCAGATGGCACCACAGCAGTTTCTGTAAAACCAGCAACATGGAAAAAAAATTTTACTGATGTGTGAATAAGCTGAAGCCTGATGCCAAGAGTATTAAAGTCTCTCTGGCAGGTCTGCCAATGCCTGCAGTGGGCTTTGGATCAGGCTCCATGGGATCCTCGAAAGCACTCCAAAGGAAATTATTTTCCCTTCTTATGCACTCCTTGCAGCCATTCCCACAGAGAGCACAGCTCACTGACTTTTCACAGGAGCCCTGGACACAGCATCTATAGTATTAGAAAGCCAGATGATAGAAGGCACTGCATTTTGCCCTTTGATACATTTCCAGTAGAAATGTGTTGGTTCCCTTCCCCTAAATGTTTCTGGATAAATTTTGTGTAGATTTGTGGGCCTTTACAGAGACAAGCATCCCCTCTCCCTTAACACCAAAGGTGCGCCAGCACAATGGCTGTGCTGAGCTCTGTTGAGAAACAGAGTGGATGGTGCCTGAAGGACAGAGGCTGCATGATGGTAGGGCTAGGAGATCCAAATTTCAACTCCACCCACAAACTCTGAGGACTTCCAGTGAGTCAGACTGGAAGAGGACTGCTTCTCAGAGAGAGGAAAGAAGGTGGATATAAAGAAGAGAGGGTAACTCAAATCCAGGCTGGGTTGCATGAGGGCCCCCAGCATATGAATACATGAATTCCACTAGCCTTGTGATGTTTTGAAAAGTAAACTATGGAAGAAAGACCAGAAACTTCAAAGAAATTCCTGGTTTGGAAATTGTCTGATGTAAAAGGTGTTAGCGTAGAGGAGGGTAGAGAAATAGCCTTTTCTCAAAGGCACTCTACAGGAGGTCAAATGTTGGTCTGGCTCATATGGCCACTTTTTCCAGTTGTACAGTATATTGTGTAAACTAAATATAATGTAAAGATGCAAAAGCTTCCAGAAATGTCATCTTACAGACATTTGCTTGGATGCAATCCATGATTATGTGAAAACATTTACTTTGAGATCTAAAAGCCATGGGTTACGTGGGTGTTCTGTACATTTTGCATTGGAACTTATACTATAGAGCCAGAAAAGACTGAGAGATTTAATTTGAAATTACTTGTGTTAGTATAGTGGCCTGTGCTGTACCCAAATGTAAATGTGGCTGACTATATGTGACAGAAAAAAAAAAAGGATCATTCATGGCATATTGGAGAGAACTGCCAGAAAACTTTACAAGTGGCTGGGACCTCAGTCAAATCTCTGCTACCAATCTCATGTTTGCTGTTGTCCCAAAAAACAGGTTACTAGAAAATTTCTAGGCCAAAATAGAGGTAAATTTTTCAAAAAGAATGACATTTATTATCTGAATTTTGAACTGAGTTCACCAGTATGTTCTCACATGATAGGGCATGCATGACATTAGCCTCAGGTGTGGTCGTGCCCTTCAAGGGACTGAGGCTAAGAAATGGCCTTTTAGAGACCACAAATTAATATCAGTTATTGTATTAAGTCATTGTCTTGCAACTCCTGCAACAATCACAACAACAATATGCAAACTTCACTGTTTCTCAGTGTTAAGCTTGTGTTTGTGATGGGCTGGATCAAGCAGCTGTGCTGCAGGGGCAGCAGATTGCAGGGAGTGATGTACATTTGTGTCAGGACTCGGGGACTCATCCTGCTCTTCTCTTGAGACAATTGAGTTTCTCATTTATGAAAGTACCTCAATATCCCTTTACTGTTCATAATTTGCTTTATACCTATTAAAAGAGGAAGGTTAAGAATCTCTGCTCCTCATGCAGTCAGTACAGAGATGCCCTAGAGCATACTTGTGCTAATTCCAGAACTGCAAGCTGTACAGCTGCATCTTTTGAGGCTCTAAACAGATCATGCCATTGGAGTTGAACATACTTTTCATGGACGTCACCTGGTGTGGTGTACAGCACCTGAACTGCTCTGGCTAATGTCCTAGTTCTTTTGTAGCCAGATGGAGGGTCTACAGCACTGTGTAAAAAGGTGCTCTGAAAACTACTGAGTAGTCTTCAGCAATGGCCAAAAGCACGTCCTTGACTTTTGCAGTGGGCTCAGACCTCAGATGTTCTTAACCCAAGACAGATCATCTGTGCAAATCCTGAGAAGTGTCCTCCAACAACTGAGCATAAAACAAGTTTGAGGCCGTTTTGCATCTGTCTGTCATCTGGAATGGATGCCAGAGGTACTGGGGAAAGAGAGGTTAACTTCTAGCAAAACGTCTGTCGGCGTTACGCTCTCAGCCTGGAAACAGGCTGGATTGCCATGAAGTCACGGCACGCAGCTGTGGCATGGGGGAAGTTAGAGTTAGGCTTCTGGCAGTTTTTTGTTAAAAAACTCTATGAGAGTTCAAAAAACACAATTCCCAGAACACAGATTTTAAGAGTGAAATGAACACAAATGTAATTATTCAAATTTGAAAACGATGAAAGAAATGGGAGGGTCAAATCGGTTAATGCCCATAAAAAATCCAGAAATCTCATTTGGATTAGGATTTGGAACTCTTACTGCTGTGTCAGTGCAGCTGTGTGTGGGATAACCTGCTATACAGATTGAACCCAGGGGCTGGGTCCCGCCTGTTTGCTATCTGCATGCCACAAAATTTTAGCAGGATTCAGACTCAGAAATCTAGACACAGAGCAGATTCAAAAACTGCAATGTCGATATCCTGATAATTAAAACATTTTAAAGGTCACATTTCATCTGCACATAGGAATAATAATTTAAGAACATCAGAAATAAGTTTTGTCTCTCTTCTAGTCAAAAGACTCCTCCCATTTCTGTTAGTGCATAGGAATTCACATCAGGAACTTCAATTTAAGAAAGCCACACAGGGCTTGGCCAGTATATTCATATTTGATATTATATTGCTTTATATAATACTTTTTCTTATTAATGTTTATGCCAAAACAAGAATCAATTATGAACTGAAAATTATGTGTATTATTTGTTTCTTTCTACAACAGAAAACCATGTATTGTAAACCAAAACCTGACCAGTGTAAGAAATATAAAATTGATGAGCCAATATCTTGCCTGATGTCACAGCCTGAATTTAGTTTAGAGATGTAAATTTAGCCAAATATCTTTGCTTAAGCTGATAAATATCCCTGATTTCTCTCTCAAGCTGATAAATTTCTCTCTGGTAAATCTCAAGCTGATATACCTGGAGTACTGCATACAGTTCTGATGTCCCCACATAAGAAGGTCATGGAACTCTTAGATCAAGTCCAGAGAAGGGACATAAAGTTGGTAAAAGGATTGGAGCACCTCTTCTACAAAAACAGGCTGAGAAAGTTCAGCCTGAAGGAAAAAAGGCTGCCTGGAAACCTGATAGCAACCTTCCAGTATCTGAAGGGGACCTAGAGGAAAGCCAGGAAGGCACTCTTCATCACGAAGTGACAGGACAAGGAGTAACAGGTACAAATTAAAAGAGGGAAAGTTTAGGTATTAGGAAGAAATTCTTTATGTGAGGGTGGTGAGACACTGGAAGAAGTTGCCCAGGGAGGCTGTGGATGCCCCAGCCCTGGCAGTGTTCAAAGCCAAGTTGGATAAAGCCTTGAGCACATTGGTCTAGTGGTCTAGCATCTCTGCCCATGATGGGGGGATGGGACTAGATGATGTTTAAGGTCCCTTACAACCCTTAACATTCTGTGATTCTACGATTCTATAAAATAAATTAAATAGCACTGAAACAGTTCTCATGTTGCTTGTCAATAATTTCTATTTATTTCTTATTTTTCCCTTAAAAATGCCATGGTATCACAGAACTGCATCTTCCCTGCACCTAGTGGTAGTGCCTGTACTCTTTTACAGATATCTGTTTGTGGAGAAGGTGAGAATTCATTCAAACCCCAAAGTCATTGCTTAAATGCATTAACTACTTAGCTTTGCAACACACTGAGGCAAATATGGTTTACTTCATGTCCATGGAAATGGGTCCTGGATTTCCACTGGAAGCTGTGGGGAAATTGAATCACAGCTGTGACAACTGGCAGTAAAAGTGTGCCCTTTCATTTAGTGAATGTATTTGTGACAGGGAAGGAGGTAAAAAACAGGGTCAGGCTGCCTCAAGTGAATGTTTTGAACTTCCATGTACTCAGGCAGATATAGATTTTGTTTCTGACAGAGCAGGCTAAAACCAAGACCTTTATTTTATATTCACTTAAACATTTTGAGCCAGCATTATCTGAGCTGAAAATAAAGCAGAAAGGCAAGGCGAGGAGAGGCGAGGCGAGGCGAGGCGAGGCGAGGCGAGGCGAGGCGAGGCGAGGCGAGGCGAGGCGAGGCGAGGCGAGGCGAGGCGAGGCGAGGCGAGGCGAGGCGAGGCGAGGCGAGGCGAGGCGAGGCGAGGCGAGGCGAGGCGAGGCGAGGCGAGGCGAGGCGAGGCGAGGCGAGGCGAGGCGAGGCGAGGCGAGGCGAGGCGAGGCGAGGCGAGGCGAGGCGAGGCGAGGCGAGGCGAGGCGAGGCGAGGCGAGGCGAGGCGAGGCGAGGCGAGGCGAGGCGAGGCGAGGCGAGGCGAGGCGAGGCGAGGCGAGGCGAGGCGAGGCGAGGCGAGGCGAGGCGAGGCGAGGCGAGGCGAGGCGAGGCGAGGCGAGGCGAGGCGAGGCGAGGAGAGGAGAGGCGAGGCGAGGCGAGGAGAGGAGAGGCGAGGCGAGGAGAGGAGAGGAGAGGAGAGGAGAGGAGAGGAGAGGAGAGGAGAGGAGAGGAGATTTTTGGGGTGACCTAATTGCAGCCTTCCCACACCTGAAGGGAGCCTACAAGAAAGATGAAGACTTTGTAAAAAGACATATGGTGACAGGACAAGAGGGAATTACTTTGAACTGTAAGAGACTTTAGAGGTTTAGATTAGATATTAGGAAGAAATCCTTTACTGTGAGGCTAGTGAGACACTGGCACAGGTTGCCTAGAGAAGCTGTGAATGTCCCATTCATGGAAATGTTCAAGGCCAGGTTGGATGGGGCTTTGAGCAACCTGGTCTAATGGAAAGTGTGCCTGTCCATGGCAAGAGGGTTGGAACTAGATGATCTTTTAGGTCCCTTCCAACCCAAACTATTCTATGATTCTATGTCTGCTTCCCAAAAATGATACTTTCTATGGAAGAAGTTCTACTTAGAGCAGAAAAGAAATTAACTCTAGAGATTAGGAAATTCATTAATACCTAAAAGGCTCACTCACTCTCTGCATGGAAAGTTGGAAACAGAAATAAAATTTTGTCATGGACTGACACTAGCAACACTGCTGAAGGACATGAATTTCAGAGGAAAGTCACTGCACCTCTATGTCTAGTGAGTACCACTGGTAGAAACATAGGAAAAAGCAGGGGGAACCGGCTGTAGTTAAAACCCTGATTAGATGAGGGGTTCTTTTAGTTTCAGTTTTCCAAAACCATGACCACACTTGGTTTTGAAATTGCATCTGGATCTAAGTTCTGTGTAATTTTTTTGCTTCCTAATAGTGCTGAGCATCTGTTTTAACTACCTGTATTGTGAAGTTTGGCATTGTTATCAAAATCCCAGTTCTAGGGTAGCTTGAAATGAAAACAGCTTTCATTAATGCTAACCAAAAAGATTCTTACAGTGACAAAGATTAATTTGTAAGTCAAATGTATTTTTGATGTTCAGAGGCCTCCAAGCATGTAAGACAACGCCATCTGGTTATCACAGCTGATAATTCCCTACGAAATACAGCAACTCTAATCACCACTAATGATTCCAAGATGGATTTTCTTTCTAACTTAAATGCAAAGCAGGAAAATCACTCTTCCTATTGCAGTTGATAATTTTAAATCCTATAATTAAGCACTTTTACGTTTATTTTACAGTTATATTTTAACAGTATCATTTTGTGCTTTTAATGGTCTCTTTGTAGCTTCTATGTTTTCATGCATTTTAAAATTACAAGCTTTCTTTCTTGGCATTTCCATCTGCTTCCAGACATACACTTCTATAACCAATGCTAATAAACTTTTCATCTCCCATTAACATCATGGAGAGATACTGAATCTCTTTAAAGAGCTCCTGCCCAGGACCTATGAACCCCTTCTCTTTCTTTCTTTTAAGAGGGCAGTCTTGCCCTCCACCTCAACCATCTGCCTAACATTTAGCTTCACACCTAATATTCTTTGGAAAAATGTTGTATTCCCATTGATCCCAGGGCAGTCCCACTTATGTACATGCTGGATGAATGCAAATGTTCCCCTTCTGTGGTGGCAAAGTTACACTATAGAAACAAAACCCTACTTTGCTTCTTTCTTAGTTAGAGATCTAAACTTATAGCTTATTGCAGGCCACTCAGATAAGAGAGGTCTCTGAAAGAATGACCAGATTATGAACTAGCAACAGCTGGACACAAGGCCAAGACAGGCCCTTGATCATACATACTGACTAATTGCTTTCTCATTCCCTCATTTTGGTTTTAAACGGCCCCAGAGATCTTTCTCCTGGGCTGTGCGCTGGTACCTTTTGTCACCTCTTCGCTCCAGGGAACACCGAACATCTCAGGTTGTATCATGCCTTCCCTCCCTTTCTTGCTCTAAAGCACCAGTGAGGTGTCCATGACAATATTTTGGACACCTGAAATGGAAAAGCATTTACAAAAGAACGTCTGTATTTTCGGGCCAGAGAGGATTGACAGAACTCTTACGCTGTGTGTCCGTCACTGAGCAGGACAGACACAAGCCTGTACATAATGCTTGGATTCCTGACCCTCTTCTACTTATCAACAAAGATATGACCTACAAACTGTATAATTCAGTGCTCAAGCTCTCACCTTGGATATTTGCAGCATTAAGAACTAAGACTTTTTTCTGATCCTTTTTATGCCCTTTCATTATCTTTTCCAAATAGCAATGTTCCCTATCTATATACTTAGACTTACATACTTCTGCTCCAAACCCTTGATTTCCATGACTCTGATGGATCATGTTTTTCTCAACTCTTTCCTGAGCTTCTGTCTTATCAGGCTTCAGCACAGGTCACTAGTCTCTAATGAATTTTATGGGTAATCTGGAGAATGTTTCTAATATGTTACAAAGATTCTGATAAGCCCTTTATTCATTATCCATCCTAGAACGTGACTCTCTGGGGGTGAAACCACTTCTCTGGGTTGTTAGCTTGTTTAATGCTCACATATTTATTTCTTAGAGGTCAGTCAGATCATGCTGGCTGGCTTGTAAAGAAGTAACATAATTGCACCCACTACTAAAACCTGATACAATACTGATTGTAGTCAACAGAAAGATGGAAAATCCCAGTCCTTTTTCAGTGAAGATATTCTGATAAAAATGATGAATGCATGGAACTTCACATAAAATAGTGCCTGCTCTCTGTTCCAAGAGATTTTCACTTTCTTGTGGTAAGTGTTGTACGAAATGGACTGAAACAATCAAACAATGCAAATGATAACAGGTGATTTTTCCCTATGTACGTTTTTTCAGAACAAGCTACACGGAGGAGAAACAGTGTCACTTATTTTTGATCCTATTCAAGAAGCTCTCTCTCTGTGACTTCTTTTTTAATATGTTCTGAAGCTTGAAGATGTGAATTGAGGGGACAATACAGTTAGTAACAAAGAGACTGTAGCTGATCTTGGCTGGGAAAGGAAAAGTTTTTCAGAGTTTGTTCTAGTGAGACATCTAGCTGCCCTTGCATGCTAGTATCAGTATAAAGCAGAAGGAAAATGGTTGCACACAAAGCTGAAAGTTTCAGATGCAATTAGGAAAAAAATATATTTTTATTCATCAGTGAAAGTAAGTTGAAAAATCACATCCCTGCTGAGGTCCCTTTAAGTCCAATACATACCTAAATTCAAACATGAAGGTTCCAGCAAAAATAGTCAGATTATTCTCACCCTAAGAGTTAAGTGCTTTTCTGGAGTAAGATCTGTATAAGAGAAAAAGGAAAAGTATACCCAGCTGCAAGCCCAGTGAACTCACACCAGGTTTGAATCTACTCCAGAAAAGATAAATGGCTGCGTACCCATAATTTACAGGACTATAAATATCAAGAGCACTGCTGGTGTCAGACTGGAGTGTACAGTCCTCCTTCAGGTGACATTTCCGTTGGGTATGAGATGAGTAGCTTTTAGAAAAGGACTACAGGACTGAGCTGCCACAGCTTATTTTAAAAATTTCTGCTTAAAAACCCTCTGTGTCCTAGTTCCTGTGCTTTCCCATTGAGGGTTTTTAGCTTGTTTTCACAGAGCTTTTTTATGACATGGTGTGACTGTAACAGCTTTAGCATTTGAAAGATTAAATGCTGTCTGTCATGTCATCCACGTGGGTCTTAGCACCTGCCCCTTTACTGAGATTGCTGAGGGCTAAATTTTGCCCTGACTCATTCAGGTTTTGGGCTCACAACAGAAGTGTGGCACCTGGAGGGGAAGACAGACACAAGAAGTGCCTATGCTGCCTTCATTAATGGACTGTAGTTACTAAATCTTAATTAGTTAATGACTGTTTTGGTTCCTGTTCTTGGCATGTTCAAACTGTGCCTCCAAAAGGGAACAGAAGAGGTCAAAAACTTAGATACTACTTTTTCATTATAACAATGAAGTTTTAAAAAGTCCAGGGCTTTTATTCTGAAATTTATTATGCATTCTTTATTTTGGCAGGTCTGAGATAAACCAGCAAACATACTAATGAAGACAAGAGCTGTCCTGAGGAAATACCTCCTATTAGTTAATAAGCAGACACAGTGGCCTGGATTAGGAAGAAACATGACAACATTGTTGAAAATGAAGACATGTATCCTAAGTGAAGCCAATGGGTTCACAGAAGCCAGGCCTGTGTAACCTGCTGCTGCACATCAGGGTTCCAGGAGAGGAAATGAACATTACACATGGTGAGAGCAATGATACACCAGGGTGAGATAAATTTACTGCTTAACTGCATTTCATCTCAGAGATTTTAAAGTAGCATGTCTGTACTGAGAGAGATTCCGGAAGAACGGCTGTCCAGTGCAATGTGCCTTCCAAATGGAAAGATGATTGTCAGCTCTCTGGTTCGTTAGTTTTTATCTTCACTGATAAATGAAAATTAAGTGGTCAGTTGTTGACAAAAGCCCTCTTTTTAATTGGATATGTGAACTGGACCTTACATAACCTGGCAACATACTATCATCCCTGGACCTTGTCACTCAGATAAAGCCATCTTGGCTCCTGCAGGAATGCGGGTGTTCAGTGTCGACATTTCTGCAGTTTGGAGGAGAACATATATGCTCTAATATAAAAACAGAAAATCTTCCAAAGTTTTAGTTTAGTAGAAATTTGCCCAAAATAGGCAATCACCAAGGGAACCGCATTTGAAGCCAACCAGAGAAAGTTGCATAGCTTGCACGTTGTTCATAGGTCTGGAGGCAGATATGACCAAGCATACTGAGAGCTGGTTGCAGGAGATTAGGGAGAGACCATGGAGCCCCTTAGTCAGGAGTTCTGCTGTCACCCTCTCTCTCCATGGGCCTCCTGGCAAAAAGAAGTTCAAGATGTCAAGATGTCAAGATGTCTCTCAAAAGAGACTGTACCCACATCTGCCAAAGCTTTCTTAGCTCATAGTGGGTCCACTAGTAGAAAGAACTTGCCAGTAGTGTCTTTTTTTTTTTTAATAGAGTTTTAAGATATATTCTAAGAGAATTTCAATGGCTGTGAAAGCTAGAGTTCATGAACTGCATATTTTTCCTTCTTTTTTGTTTTGTCTTCTGGATTTCTTTTAAGCCGTTGATTTATCTCTAGCTGGGAAATCTCCCAGTCTTTTGAAATACTTAAATTTTTGTTTTGGAATTGCTACAGGTCTGTATGAGGGTCAGTCAAATTCCCCATCACAACAGATAATACTGCAGACACTCCTCTTTCAGCTTCAGAACAGCTTCAGCTGTTCCCTGCATAGATGACACTTCCAGCCTAGTCCCAAATCCTGGCCATCACCCCGCTGTTACCTGTGCTCAGTCCTACACAAGGAATGGCAAACAGTCCAGGGCCCTCTCCTCACCCAGAACTACTTTGGACAGCCAACATAAAATGGGCAGTTTCACATCTGTGTGATTGCTTATTTAGCCCATTTCACGGCAAGTGCTCGCACAGGATGAACCACCAGTGCACCTGAAAGAAGCCTACCTACTAGCAGAAGAATGGTGACAAGCAGCTGGGGAACAGCAAGGGCAGATCCCATCTGCCTTCACATAGCTGGAACTGGAAAGGACCTGTGACCACAGCCAAAACATGCCCCCATCTGAAACAATCCTAAACATTCACTAGAGAGCAAAAGGTCAGCCTGTCCCTCACAACGTGCTGTTGCCTTCTCATGCCTCATCTTCTGAGCTTCTGAGCTTCCGTTCTATTCTGTAAGACAGGTCACAAATTAAGAAGTACTGAAATAAGACCACTTTTATGGTTTGTGTTAGTTGTCCGTGGAGCTCTGAAAAGACAGCTTCTGCAAAAGACAAGTTACCACAACTGGCTTGTCAAGAGTGCTCTCCTGGTGTCTGTTGTGTGATCCCACTGCTTGATGCAGTTCCAGGAAGCAAAATCATCATAACCAAAAGAGAGTTCAAAGAAGGGAGACTGATAATAGGCCTGGTCTTAATTTGATAGCTGCATTGCTTAATTCCTAATTTATTTTGATGTTAGTTTTAATGACCCAAACTGAATGATAGTCTGGGGCTTCTTTGCTGGGTGTTGATGGATTTAAGTTGTTGAGGTTTTCTTTTTGTTCTTTTTCATCTATTTCATTTTGTTTCGGTTTGTTTAACTAATATAATAAAGTTATTAATAAAGTTAAATCATTTCTGTCATTGAACAAAACAATTCAGAACCTTTAAAGAACTGAGTAGAGATCATCCAGCCAACTTAAAAGCCTGTATTTAAATCTTACTTCGTAAACTCATTTAAATCACATGTTCTTACATGTTCTGTCACTTGAAAGTTGTTTCCTTTGAAACTTTCCTCTTTATGCTTTCATGCAGGAAATACGATAAACTTGTTTATTTCATTTGTCAGTTTTGTGTTTCTGAATTTCTTCATCAAATCTGTTATCTTCCTTAAGTATCCAATCCTTGCCCAAGTTATGTGCAGAGAGGGGAAAAGTTCTGCTGCTGTAATTCCAGTGCTGGAAGGACAAGAAAAGAGCAAGAAGAGATGCTGACTTCTGAGAGCTACAGGAAAAAAAATTACATTAAATGGGCATTTTGTTTTGGAGGCAGTCTTGCAGGATGAGAAAGTCCAATATTTTTAGGATCATGGGATAAATTCATGTCAGAAAAGTCCTCCAGAGGTTAAATGTTTCAACTTTTCCAGTCTAATGATGCATCATGGTCAAATACTTGCTGCTCTCTTTACTCCTTTTCCTGGTCTTGTGTTTTCTTAGTTAACTCTACCTTCTATTGCTTTTTACTTTGAATTGGCCTTATCAAGTCATTAGCATTTGCATAACTGGAGCACATTTTATTTACTAGTGAATTGGGAAGAGCTAATGAGAAACAAACAATCTGTAGGCTGGAGATCTGCTGAAATCAGCAATAAAGGTAATTTCTTAAATAAGCTTGTTAAGAGGACCCTGACACACGTGGAAGCCTCTGTCTTTCCTTGAGTAGTGTGGAGTTTTTCAAATTCTTCAGCTTTCAGAAAGGGGAAGAGGATGATAGGCCTCAGACATTAACAAACCCAGGGGAAAGAGAGAAAAAACAGCTTTTCACAGCTCCATTTTGAAGGGGAAGGAAAGCTGGGAATCCCCAGGGTCTCTTTGGGCAGGAAGAGCTAGTTTCAGAAGAAAAATATGATAACTGTTGAGAAATAAGGAACTTCCATTTTTTTTTTTATCATTTCATCATTCATTCTCCAGCAAGAAATCTCTCTACTTAATACCCTGAAGAGGAGAGACACTTTCTACTACTGTGTTGGTAGGGTTATCCATACTTTTTTGTGCTTTGGAAAAGACAGGAAATGCTATGTCTGGATGCAAAAAAAGGCCAGGGTTTTTTTCTTTTATTTGCCACTCCCTGGTTTTCACCAACTGTAGATGTCTCTTCTTTTCCAAGGTCTATTTTACTGGTATCATTTCTCCTGCTGTAATGCCTCTAGTGAATTTTCAGAGAGGAATACCAAAGTTGTCTCTGTTTTTATGAAAGTGGCAAGGATTGGTTACAACCGCCGTGTGAACGAAGTTACTGAGGTTACTATGGACCACTGCTAGGAAGAAAACTCCCAGCAAGGCTGTGCTCAAGCAGCCTGTGAGCAGATGAAAGGTAACAGAAGTGTTCAACAACGTGCACTGACCCTCAGCTAGTTAGTGAAGTGAGGCTGTCAAACGAAACTGGGCAAACTGCACCCCCATGGTTTTATTTTGTATTGTGTATGCCAGCCTTGGTGTTTCTGTTTATGTGGCTGGTAGCCAAAAACTATTTGAAAGGCCTTTTCAGACTGTGGCAAGGAAAAAATTCCCTTCCCCATTTTGAACTTGGGGGTCCAACAGATGTACCCTTTCTGTCTAGGTGACAGAAATTTGGGATTAGGACTGACTCTTTCCTTAGTGCTTGCACAGTTTACATCACAAACACATACTGATTAATACCTAGAACTTTCCACACAGAATGAGCCCAAGTTTAATAATGATTGTAGCAGGATTTTAACAATCATTAACCATGAATATTTACTTCTGTAAGTTTTCTTTCCCATGCAGAACACGCATACATGTGGATGCATTTTTAAGGAGTTGGGAACTATTCAAAACAAAAGTTATTTTGAGGGTTAGGAAATAGCTTGTCTTACAGCTGCCAAGTGATTTTGGAATAACTCTTCGCATGATGGAGTGGAGGAAAAAATGGAGATAAAAACATCAGTCCTTCAGTTCAAGGAGACTAGATGTTTAAAAAAGGGAAGAGGAATAAGGAAAGGAGGGAAGGAAAAAAAGCTTTTCACCTTCTTCTGCTTCTCCATCTAGATCTGCCTTATTTTTCTGTCCTGCAAGCGGGAGGAGGAGCTCCATCTACATTCTCCTGTCTGTGCCCCTTGGCAGGCTAGATAAAAAAGGCAGGCAGCCCTTCTCCTGGATTTCTGTCTCTTTCACTTTAAGCAGGTTTGAAAGAGAGAGGAAAACACGTGCTGATGGGCATGTGGAAATGTCATTAGCCACATTTAGATAAGTTTATAAATGTACAAAGTAGCTCTCAGGGCGAAACATAGGGCTGAGGTGAAACATCTGAGCCTCATCCAAAACTAGAGACCTTCAGGTATTGTGTAAATCAGGTGTTGTGATACATACCAGCTGAGGCACCAGTAGGAGGATTCATGTCCACAGCCTGTAAAGTTCTTGGCTTATATTTAGGATATTATAAAATGTTAATAAATAGTTGCAATATGTGAGCACTGAAAAACAGTGAAATGCAAGTGTCCCTTTGGTTCATTTTGTGCTTGTTTTGTATTTTAAAGCAGGATGAGTGGATCCTTTCCTTTCCCTTCAGTACAGTTTGTTCCAGTTTCACAGGATGATGGAAAGCCTTAGGATGGGCATAGTCATTATGATAAACACTGTCTGACTCCAGCCTTGTACAACCTATGAAAGTTGCATACAGATACCAACATTTCTATAAGCATGATGCTGCTTTACTTTAATATTGTGGACTAAGATGAGGGTAAAACAACAAAAACAAACCATCACTTTTCCTTTCTTTTCCTTCTTTCTCTCAAAAACAAACAGGTGTTTTTGAGAGGAGAAAGGATAAAACCTGTGCTATAGTGATGCTTATGTGAGGTCAGGAAAACACAGTGAAATTTCCACGAAGCAATATTTTCTTCTCACAGCACCTAAAACAACCAAAAAAAAAAGGACATTAAAAGTTATAAGTATTATTATATAAAATTGTTAAAATTCAAAGTCATGCCATTAGTAAGTTTGCTGCTTAACAGATATTATTATGCAAGCCAAACACACAACACACCCCCTCCCCCCCCCCCCCCCCCCAAATCTTGGTGACTTTTTGTCCTGTCTCCCAAAATTATCCTGTTCCCCAAAACGTAAGAGTACCCTTTCTGGAGGTGGAGAGTGCATAATATATTTAGGATGGTTAATCTGATCAATCCTGTGGACAGGTAAGTTTCAAATATGTATTTAGGCAGTCAGAGAAATTAGTTTTGGAAATACTATCTTTTCCTCCCTCAAAGTTAGCCAGAAAACTAAGCTCCAAGATAAAGTTTATCAGTGTAAAGTTTACAAAGGAACAAGGGAAGAGGAGGAATGAGAAAGAGTATGACACTGAAAGAAAAACAAGCACAAAGCCTTTTAAAGTTTCTTGAGTGTAAGTTGAATGGCCACTGCTTCTCGGTCAAACAAAGCAGTCATCTCTGCTCCTTCTTGGTATCAGGGCACATTGCTTGTAGTGACATTAACTCTTTTGATTTGCCATTAATGGGAAACTGCTTGCTTGGATGTTGCTGTAGAGTCAAATGTCAGGGAGAAGATACATATTCTGCAAGCACAGAGGAACAGACACATAGAGTTTGTCTTCAAAAGAAATCTCAGAGTCCTTCACCTGGCACTGTCAGGCCAGAAGGAGATGCCACACTGTGGGAAGTCTGCTGTGTGGCATTTCATTTTATCAAACCCAGGCCCCACTTGTGAAATCTGACGTGTGGCAGACAGAGCACTGTCAGAAATTGTGGGGACAGTCAGTGTGGGCTCTCACTAAGTCCCAGAGTGCTGCTTACATTGTGAAGAGCTCCTAGCCCTAGCAGCTGCAACCTATTTTCACAAATATCTGACAAGTTTCTTTGGCTCCCTGCCAGTTTGAGCTGTACCAAACACTGCTCTCCTTCCCCTAGCTCCACAGTCCTTTGTAACTGCTGCTCAAAACTTAGAACGTGTACTAAATGAAGCTCCTTTCCTCCCCACAATGTGCAGCCATCCCACCCCAATTAATTAACCCAACAGTGGCTTTGTCTCTAGAAAGCTGTGACTTCCCACACTTTATACCCCTCATTCAGCTTAAAGACATCAGCACATTCCTGACTTCATCACTTGTTAACTCCCTTTTGCTAATAGCCAGTGCATCCTCTCTTGATGGCCTCTAGTTTAATAGGACTTGAACCCTCATGAAAAAATGCTGAGGGCTGTTCCCTTGCTATTATGGCATATAAAAATCTCTAAAACTGTGTTTTAGTATGGCTTCTGTATCTAGAATTGAGAGGCCTTCAGACCTTCTCAGACTGTGTTGCAATGCTCATCTGTTTGCAATGTTCATCTTGCAAAGAGCAGCCTAGTAAGGAGCAGCAAAGCCTGAGTGACAGCAAGACCTCTGCTGTTTTATGTTTGATCAACAATGGTTATTCCTTTGGACAAGTGCCAGAGGACTTAATGAAGATGACAACATGGTCATTATATAAAACATCAAGTGAAAAGTTCTTTTCGGGAGCTATTCCAAAAAATCAAAAACCACATTCAGTATCGCAGCATGATGTGTCTCCAAACAGATTTTTAGCTATGCTACCAAACCCTAGAAATTATACAATTTAATTCTCTATGTCTATTTTAGAATGATACAAAGTATTTCAAGAAGCAAACGGTTCTCCTGAGATCATCTGCAACACTCTCTTGCCTAAGTACAGGTTAATTTACATCTGTTTCATTCCACACTTGCTTTTTCAACGTGGTCCTTAAAAAATATCACTGATGAGGATCCCCTGATGGAATTCTCTCCTTTTCTTGAAATAGGTTGCAGTGTTTAGCTATCCATTTGATAGAGATTTTAAGCTGTTTGCTCCTAGAATTTAGTGTAGAAATAGACAGCAGCAAGAGCTGCTCAGAAAAGAAGTCTAAAGTGCAGGAAGCTGGTAAACTGTAAAAATGCTAAATATTTTTTTTAAAAATCAATGTAACAATATTCCACAAAATTTCAGGCGTGCTCAACTTGGAAATTCAGAAGAAGCACCTATATGTTTAGCTGTTCACTTGACTCCAGACTGCTTGGATTAAAAGTATTTAGATGATCAGACAATAATAAGCATTCCCATAAGATTTTTCAGCAATCTTCATATTCAACTATAATAAAATAAACTTCACCTGAAGTAATCAAGACAAAAGTTCCTGAAGTCAGGGATGTTTTAAAGTGAAAAAATGAGTTCTTTGTCCTTTTCACACTACACAAAATATATTCCAATCATTTCTAGCTGATTTTTTCACCTGTTCAGAGGAAAATCTAAAGATATATTTGTTTTTAAACCAATAACCTTGAGTTAGCAGAGGTATCAAGCCCCAGTCACTGAAGGCTGTACTTCAGCCTAATGTTTCCTTACAACATTTTCTCTTCTTACGGAGCTAATTATACACACACCTGAAAGTCACTACAAAACCAATTGCATAGCTGGGATTTTAAAACTGTTACTAGAGTTTATGTCTAGTAGATACTTTAGTACATCATCTGTTCCTCTCCAAACAAAATGGTCCACAGTCTCCTGTGCTTTCATCACTCCCTGTGTCCAAAGGACTCTTCATTTCATACATCACCACTATATTTCTTAGCTCTCAGTATTTACTGCAACTTTGCAGGTATCTATCACAGCAATGTCACCAGATCAGGTTGTCGCTGTTAGCTTTCCTTTCTGCCTTGAGCTCTCTAGGCTGGTTTGAGGGGGAACAAACTCTGAATAGGATCACTCCAAGCCATTTTCTTTCTTTCCTTTAAGCCTTAGTTTCTGCCAAGGGCTGGACTGCAAGCAGGAAGAAAAACATATGGGAAAGCTAACAATCCTGCCTGATGGTTGCTAAGAAGTGTGCAGACAGCTGTAAATTAGAGCAGCCTCTGTTATATTTTACAGCACTGTTCCTCTGAGCAAACCAAAACCTGAAGATGAGAAGGTGCTGCTCACTTTGGCTTGTGACTTGAGGGGCATTTCAGACCTTAAACCCAAAGTTCCTCAGCAATGATTTTTCTTCCCTTCATTTTAGACAAGAGATTGCCAGGACAAAGCTGTGAGGAACAAATCAATGAATATACATGTTTCACCTGGTAATTCCCTCTGTTTCTAGCATCTCCTGTGTCATTTCCCAGAAGTTATTGCAGTCACGATGTCACCAGGTGTGACAGGACCTAGGACTCCAGGAACAGGTCAGCAGCTGATATGCAGTTTGGGAAAAGCTTCTGAAATGGAGAAGGTATGTCCAGACTGAGGTCCACATCTCAGCTTCTACACGCTAGTTTTCAGAGATTGACCATGGATCAAATTTGTTTTACAAACAAAGCAGCCAAGGCATTTACCTCTCCAGCCATCTCCCTTTGGAACTGCTGTAACATTGAACTTTGTATGTAGAAAGGACAATGGCTAAGCCCACTTTTTCACAGAATATTGCAGACAGTACCAGTCAGAAAGTTTTTGCTGATGGGAATTTCACATCTATAGAGTGAAAATGAAGTCTGTGCCTGCAGAATACTTTCTTACAGTCTACATAGATTTTGCCCTATGAAGAGTCTTTCACATTTGCACTTCCTCCTGCTTCCTTTGAAGCCAGCACCAAAACTTCTAACTAAACGAGAGTTGAAATCTGTTTGCAGTTTGTGTGTTTCTGTCAGGAACAATTGGGCACAACAGTAAGAAAAGTTTTCATCATACCTGTAACTTAAACATTTGTTAGGAAGCAAAAGATGAGTTTGACTTATGGTGATCAGTATGTTTGCCTCTTCATTGTAAAATGTAAGTAACAATAACATAAACCAGCCCTGTTTAAACTCTTGTTTACAAAATTCAAGTAGTATTACATTTTTTTGAATAGCTGGCCTAGAATAAGCATTAAAGTAGCTTTCATGCAACTAATAATGCCAAAAAATAAATGCAATTCTGCACATTCTTTCCTGAGAGCATCCACAAATGACGTGCAAGGCATACACATTGGCCAGAGGCCATGAGCAAAAGCATTGTGTTAAAACTTCGTATGACATCAAGCCAAAAAACTACTTAGCTTTTGTATCTCAGATCTCAACTGAATTATGAATTAAATAACCAAATCAAAACAAAAAGCATACAGCACACTACATGGCGTATCTTGGTTATACACACACACACATACACATGGGTGTAAGTGGCATGGATCTGTTGTGAATGGATATAACCTTGGTGTTCTTGTGTGTGTGTGCACTCGAATGCAAGACAGGGACAAAAAAAACAACATTTGGAGCTACATTCAGAAAAGAACACACTCCCTATGCCAATAAGTGGATTATATCCCAGGTGGGCTCCCTCTGGTGTTGAGAAGATAATGTATTTCCCCATTCAACCTTATTTCTTTATGTCCATCAATGAGGGGGTTAAAAAGCACGAAATGTAATCATGGCTTTATTATGGCAGAGTTGCTTATTCACATAGACCCTTATGGATGGTATAGAATGGTATAGCTTTCCTACCATCTCTCATCCAGTGTTCATGAATAACACATGAGGCATATACATATATATGTATCTAGATATCTGTGCACTTTACTACACGCAAACAGCTTTCCATGCATGTGCAGATCCCTTCTCACCTGAGAGACACTGCAATGCCATGCTGTGAAACTCGTTACCTGTAAGCAGTGTAACTCTTCACAGTCAAACAGGAGAATCTGAATACCCAGAGAACAGCAGGCCCTGCATCAGCCAGGATCTGATTCTCCAATGTGTGGAGCACTTTTACAATGCCTCTGAAGCTCGAATCATGTCTCTTGATAACACCTGTGCACTTGTGGAAGTCCGGCCCAGGAACCATGTGAGGCACCCCAGGTAATGGGGAAATACATAATTATCTATTTAAGTGCTAGATTCTCAATTTTGGAAACCCAGGACTCAGCATTGTTTAGAAGCATTGTGGCATAGACAATGAGTAGAATAATTTTAGCCATGAACATTTACTAAGCACCTTAACCCCAATCTTCTACCAGCCATTTACCACCTTGCACTACACCTAAGGAAGTTGTTCTGGAGATTATCTCCCTCTGTGCTATAGAACTATCATTCAGTGGGAGAGTACAAATACCATCCTTGCCCTTATTTCCAGACAGTAAATGCTTAACTGTTTGTTTTGTGATGCAGTCCTTTCCTTGGAGAAACACCACCTTCGTTTTTGTCCTGAGATGGAGCTGGAATCAAGGTGACTCCAGCCTGGCTGGCTGGAAGAGCATGACCTTCCTGCAGCCACGGCACACCTCTCCCCTGCTGAAGCAGAGCTGGGCCACTTCCTGCAAAGTGACACAGAAGGGAGAAGGAGACAATAAACACATGTCCAGCAGTTGTTCACAGATGTTCACTGACAGGAGAGAAATAAAGAGACCAGGCTCAGCTTCCAGGCCCAGGGAGAGCATGTCCTCATGATCCCAGACCTCTGCTCCTGCTCCTAGCACGCCCAACTTCCCCCTTCCTCCTCCTCTGCTCCTGCAAGCCCTCCCTCTCCATCTCATTCTTCCTTTCCAGCCCGCGCCACCCACGCCTGGCTCCTGCCTCCTCTGTCCTCACACCCTGTGTGCTGATACATGCTGGCAACAGAACGCTTGGGCCAGATCCCAGGCCTGGTAAAAAGAGGGGAAAAACCCAACATCCACTCTAGTGGCCTTCTTGGACTGAGTCCTGAGCTCATAAAAGTAAAACTGGTGTTAATTTTCCTTTCCGTCGGACAGTGCTGTTAGAGTTGGCACGTCCTCCTTCGACCGGTGAAATAAGAGGCGGGGGGGTGGCAGCTGGGGGAGCAGGGCCAGGGGAAGAACAGAAAGCATACGTAAAAGGAGGAATGATTGCACACATGTGCTATGAATTCTTCAGCTCAGATTAATGTTTTCCTGTGAATTTAATTGGCTGCCTTCTGGTTTCGGCCAGATGACCAGTTACATTTCAGGACAGCTATGAAGTGGAATCTAAATGAAGTATTTGGACAATGGACGCCAATGTCTGTGAGCTTTTCCAGAAAGTTATTAAATATACAAAAAACACTGGAACTTCTAGCTGCAGAGCATAATTATTATTAATTACTATTCTTGTTCATTCACATGTAGTATTAATTCCTGCTACTGACAAAAAAACCCACAAACCAACCAATTGCTGCTTCAAAAGGTAACCTGTCCCTGTATACTCAGCACAGGTATGGCGTTGAGGTCTTCTCTTAATGAACAGTATAGCATCATTTTCTGGAACAACTAGAGGGTTTCGCTGCAAATTAACTAGATTTCAATTTTCTTCTTATTAAAATGTTCTCCTTCCCAATACCAAACTGTTGCCAAATGGCATTGAAAGAAAAAGAACCTGTGATAAGAGTTAGAGTGGGGGGACACACCCAAGTAGCAAAAGTGACAACAGGTTTTACTGCTGTCCTCGCTTAGATCTGGATTTAGTTCTTTTCACCAGCCTGTCTGCTGATCTGTGCTTGTGAATTGGCTCTGGTGCAGCCAGTTCAGCTTCATGGAGTGTCAGTACGACCTACCTGTGGGCCAGGTTTCCCCCTTACTGCCCCTTGTGTGGACTAATCTTAAACAGCTACCGAGAGTCATCATCCACAAAGGAAAACTCCCAGCTGGCATCAACCCACCACAGCTTCCTCCTAGACCAGCTACTCTCCTTCCTCTGCGTGGGTGTGGACACATGGCACAGGGCATTTTCTCATGCCTTTGCCAGTTTGTCACTGGCTGGTGGCATAATTCGCTAGAGAAAACGTCCCTGATCCAAATCACAATCTGTCCCGGCCTTATGAGCTTGCAGAACTAAGCAACACAAGAGGCCAAAGCGGAAAGCAGCTGTTCCTGCCTGAGGACAATTGTGCACAGAATTAAAGAGGTCCAAATGCCTACTCCTGCATTTGTTAGGAAACATCCACTCCGCCCTGCACCCCAGGTCCCCCCTGCCCCGGGCGAAGCAACTGATCCCTGACAGCTCTCATGAAAATGCTACAAGTAACCAGATCAGGAGGCATCATCTGAAGTAAATGTGGTTCAGTGGATGTTCCCCTAGAAAGGGTGGAGTTACACAATATTGTCAGAAAGAATAATTCAAAAGGCAAATTTTAGGGCCTTGGCTGTGCCTTATCATTCCAATCTAGCTCTGCCATCTTGGTCTGGACAGCATTTGTCAGAGCATCCTCAGGGAAGGGAAGGGGTCATCACATAATAGAAACATCTTGTAATAACATGACAGTGCCTTCCAGAAACAGATCTCAAGTCCATTTACCAGCTCTAATTCATAAGTGTGTAGCATCAAAACTATGATATCTGAATTCACTTTGGCATCTTATATGTGCTGAATTTGCTCTGCAAATAAAATGCATTGATTTAATTCAGCTGACAACAATGGCAAAAGTGGATCCGCTGCAATTCTGGGTAAGAGGCCATTTCTCTTTTGAAAATATACCCAGTCATCCTTAAAAACATCTAGTGGGACTTAAATTTCCACAGGTACTGGAAAATCATATGCCTGTAATTCAAATGCCACAAATGTAAATATTTAGAATGATAACAAATTTTGATCTGTTTCTCAGAAAACCTCTTGACTCTGTTCAGACTCCATTTCTGCTCGGGAGGCAATAATGATTGAAAATATCTCTAAGTGATAATGTGTGCCTAACCACCATCCCATTCTTTGAGCTGACTCTGGATGGAAATCTAGGGTTACAGAGACACAGTAAGGACAAGCACCAGTGTCTGGGAATTAAAACTCAGCTAATCTAAACTGAAGTAAGATGGAAACTTTTTAACAGATGGGGTAATTGACCATAAGAACAGTTTGAGGAGAGTTGTGATGAATTCTCTCCACCACTCACAATTCCTAAATCAAGACTGGATGTTTTTCCAGTAGATAGACCAAACAAGAATTAAGTCAGAGAAAGCTAATGGCCTCAATTTTAGCAGAGGTCAGACAAGAGGATACCAAAGGCCTCTCTCGGCCTTATAGTCTTTGAATCTCCTAAATAAAAAGTTCAGGGTTTGCAGATTGTAGCGTAAATCCTATTCTATTTCAGGCTGCTTTCAAACTTGGGCAATGAAAGGAGAAGGAAAATAAACAGATGCTGCAAGACAAAGTCATGTGAGTGATGAACAAAAAGCCCTATCCATGCATCAAGAGTGGCAGAGCATCTTCCCAGGGGTCTGTCTTATCAGTGACCTGGTTTTCTTCGGCCTATTTGTCAGTGGCAGAAAAAGAAAACAGCCCCAGAACCTGATAACTATATAGGACTGATTGTATCATGTAGTGATAATGAATTTGAATAGCTCTATTAGAAGAGCAGTGTGGCCTGAAATATCCCTCCCCTTTTCATGGATGGTGACTTTTCTGGGTTGCCTCTTATCCAACAACAGGGTGTTTTTCCAGGGCACAAATTCTTTAAAAGCAGAGAAGTGTTAAGAGATTCCTTCCTTGCTTGATAGGAGTTACCTCCTCTTGGATGTGACAATTTGATGGCTGAACTCCAAACCAGACCTGGGGAATGGTCCGTTTTTAAAAGAAAAAGGAAGAAAATAGATATCTGTTTTGAAAGCAGGCAGTATGAGAAATCTGCTTGGGAGCATAGCCAGCCAAACAGTTGACTCATCACAGCAAACCAGACCGTGAACTCCAGCACCACGGGGAAGAGGACAGGAAGAAGCAGCAAAGGCAAAGAGGGTGGTGAGAATCTCTTCAAGTGGATCTGTGATTTCAGGGTTTGGCATGTAGAAAAACCATGTTCAGGAGTGCAAAATGCACTGCTTTATAGGGGTTCCCTCAGAGTAGGGCTCATTTTGGACTTTCGTGGAACCCTAAATGCTGATGACTTGTGGCCCATTTCGTGTGTTGGTGTTTTCCTATCATAACTTTCTCAATATGCATTTTCTGAATGAAAACAGGTTTCTCAAAATTATTAAGTCTGGGTGAAGATATGCAAAATTTCACCCAGCTCTCTGACAACTCATGTTACTCTGCTCCCTGTGTTCCTATCTCCACACAGCAGCATGCACTGCAAGGAACTGTAACATTTACAGGGATGTTTGGGCAGGGAAGTTCTTGGAGGTCAGATTTCTGAGAGTCCTTAAGTACCTGCTAGGAGGTAAGAAGAAGCAGAAAGCGATGGAATTTTATGCTACTTGGAACTGCATTTTCAGGATCCTTTTCATTATTTCAATCCTAAAAGAGAGCCTATTCCTCAGGCAATGGCAACCTTTAATAGATTGGTGCCACAAACAGGCTGGGTGTACCTCTGAAAGTTTTGTAAACATCAAAATTAAATCCATTGTTTGCAACAGATGTTTTTGCCTCAGTAAACCCCATTCAGGATGCAAACTGTATCTTTGTGTCTGATACTGCAAAAAATTGATTTAAGAGTCCTCATCTAGACAACCTAAGATAGAACGGATGAGACAGAAAGACACTGAATGAAAGAAAATCACTCATTTGGAGTGGTAGGGTAATGTGTAATGCAGCTATGCATGATGTACTCGCGATCATATTGCAAATGTTTGGCCATTAGGATGTGAATCTATATTCCTTAAAGGCCAACATTGTTCTAGAACCACAGCACTCACATTCAGAAAACTTTCCAGGAATGGTTGATGGACCTCATTAAAATTTCAACTCAATGAAGAATTACAGCCTGCTGTCAGCACCAAATTTTCAGATACCTCTACGTGAAGTTCACAGCAAACTCTTGAACTAT
The DNA here is from genome assembly GCA_013400495.1 of Nicator chloris. Lineage (NCBI taxonomy): Eukaryota > Metazoa > Chordata > Aves > Passeriformes > Pycnonotidae > Nicator > Nicator chloris. The sequence continues at coordinate 27,287 of WAAE01021253.1, forward strand.
TGCCTCAGTCCTTGGTGGGAGTAGACGCAAGCAAATAATCTGGTACTCTGTGCCTAATGGTGCTCTGCCTCTTAGGTGTCAGAATAAGGATTAAAACGACCTATTGGATAAACAGTCAATAATCCCAACTTTCCTGTGTCCCCAAGGGGGTTTATTTTATGCTGTAAAATATGATGTTGGACTGCCATTATCATGGTCTTCACTTGCATAGTTACAGATGTTGCTGATGGTGATAAACTTATCTAGCTCTTTTAGAGTCCAGCCACAATATATTACCTTGATGACCACTTGACGGAGTGGGAACTCCACAGATTAGCTAAATTTTGGGAAAAGTGGGAATTTCTATTTATAGGGACAAAATTTCCTACTTTTTAATTTTACTGGGCAGGGGCATACCTTTCCTAGTTTCTATTACATGAAAAGTTATGTCTGATTCCTCTGCTGGATCAAAAATAGTTTCAGAAACTGTAAATACAATATGATATTTATCAGATGAAAAACTGCACTTATTTGCGAAAGTCCAAACTGGAGTGAGACTTACAGCTCCTCACATGCTGGTGGTCTCCTATAAAGGGTTTGCATTTGCAACACCATAGCCCCCCTTCCCTCTCCCCCTCACCACTGTGTTCCTCCCAGCCTCCAACCTTTAGCTTGTCAGCACTAAGCTCTGTCCAATTATTCACCTTTTCAAAAGTGATTTATTTTCAGGATAACCTAATAATGTCAAAACCAGCACTGTTATGCTCTATCACCCACCAGGATGGGCCAGAGAAGGAAGGGGGTAACCATATTGATCCATTCTGCCTTGCAGCTTTTACCTGAGGACGGTTGAATTCTACAGCCAATTACTTAGGAATCATTAGGTCAGTTTATTGTAAACAACTCCCTACTCCTCCTTCACACTTCCTAATGACATTACTCTGTAGCATTTCCAGCACTGTTCCCTACCTCCTCTTTCAGAGGGAATTGTTTTTTTCATGCAGCTCCATCTCTGCTGATAAGGCATTACACAAGCTGACCAGTGATTTGTGCCACTGAAGAAACCAGGTGAAAAATGAGAGCACTCTTGACAAATAGTTCTTTTTCATCTCATCTTTGAGGCTGAGTCTCAAAGACATGCAAACGGGCAGTTTTACATCCCAAGTAAGTGTTTCAGGAAAATCAAGACTAGCAGAGTGCTTTCTCTGTTCCTGTTTCCTTTCTTGTAGGGAATAATTTCCACCACTGGCATAATCTCTGTCCATTTTTACCACAGGTGTTACCTAGCTGATGTTGGCAGAATATAACTTAAGGTTGTTTTTACTTCGCAACTTAGTCTCTCCCTGTTCATGGCTGTACAAAAACCAGGCAAGACTCTGCACAAAGATATGTGATGCTTTAAAAAAAAAGAATTGTAACTGCAGCTGCAAGAGGGCTGGGAGAACTTATTAATGTTACATTCTTTTACATAAACGAGCAAAATCTCATGAACTCTTGTTCCATGACTGTGTTCATTCTGTTTTTGATGTAGCAGCCAATTCACGCAGTGGCAAGAGTGTCTTTAAGGCTGCATAGATACTCAGGTTTGCAGCTTCTGGAGAATGTGGAGAGATCCCTGTACTCTGTTTTAAGTAGGAGTCAGCAGATGACTTGGGATAATCTAATTTGTGCAAGGAATATATTTCATTTACATTTTGCTCTCAGAAAAAGCAAAAGCACAGTAAACAACATCTTATCTACACTCATATATTCAGTTCAATTCCATGGAGTTTTGCCATTGACTCAAATTGGAACAAGATCAGTCCTTAATCATTAAAAAAACACACTTTTACTCTTGTTCTTCTGCACTTTATGCAATATATTATATCAGAATGGAAAAGACTTCTTTTAAGGAATGAACAAGCATTCTGGTATATTCCACAGGATTCTGGATGACAAATTTCTAGCGTAATAAATTGCCCACTCCATGGCAAATTCTTACATGCAGCCATTTTGCAAAAGTTTATTTTATGGGTTCTTTTTTTCAGCCATGGGCAAAAGAGTATTTGTTTCCTGACATTCTCTCTATATTATTTTTCATTTAAAAGTTGGAAATTAGAAAAAAAGTCATTTATTCTGCTTGTTTCCTTCATGAGAAAAAATTAAAAAGACAAAGTTTTTTTAAATAAAATTCATTTGCAATCAAATTATAAAGCCTGAAATTAATTCTTGTTATTGTGTCCTTGTACTTTTACTTCATTAAAGCTACATAAAAAGTAGGATTATCTATTTTATGTAACTAAATAACTTTAAATATTTTCTTCAATTATCATCCTGGAGATAATAAATCTGTATTATTTGTTACAAGAATAAATGAGGAAATGAGCACCAGAAATGTCACTTAAAAAGTGCTTATTTCTGGTCCCTTCTGAAGAACTCCTTCTCACGTATCCCATAAGACTGTTAACAAAGCTCACTATATTGAAAGACATTAATACAAAGCAATTTGCTGATTTTCATGTAAAGTAAAAATCCAGAGCACAAATAAAAACCACAAGTAGAACGGGATAGTGTCAAACCAAGAAGTTCCTGACCAAATTCCAAACACTGATCCACTTCTTATTGCCAGCCTGATTCCCTAAACAGGAGATGGGGAACCACTTATAAACGAAACATTCCTGCTTTTTTTTGCTTATAAATGACACTGAAAAACATTTTTTGTTTATCTGTTTTACCTGGCACTGCATCCTGATGCACTCACTCAGATCCTAACACTGAAGGATGCTTCTTATTAGGCCTTTGTATTAGGTACAAGCCTATGTGAATAGGTGTTACCATTCTGACCATCATGAGCACTTTGGGTCAGGTTAAATTGCTCTCTTTGTCTCTCTCTGCTGAACTGTGAGCAGAGGTATCTGCCCAGCAGACTGTTAACCTGACATAAATTATCAGGCAAGGCTACCACAACAGGAGGAGGAAATGTGTGGGTTAGCAATCACCAAGCCTATTAAACTGCTTCGAAATCCCACCCTTTGGATTCGCAATTTCTCATGTTTTGGCTTGACCAAGAGGCAGGTTGGTGAGGCAAGAGGATCTGTGAGAGTGTGAAAGGGATGACCCTGGAAACAAAATATTGGTTTTACATCGCAGGGTATCCGTTACAGGAGAATTTCCTCTGGCGCCAGCAGGTATTTGAGCAGGCATCTGGATGGATCCCAAAGGGGGGAAGGAAATGGAGATGGAAGTTTTTTAGAGGGGATCAAGATGTTAAGCCTTAAAACTGTTTGAATGACCCACAACAACCAACCTGCAAGGTTCTATCTGTGTGATGACTTTTGGTGATGTGGGGGGTTAAGATGAATTTCTTTTCTTTTTTCTCTATTTTTTTTTCATGTTGATGAGGAATTCCATCCAAGACTGCAGAAGGGAACCAGTAAAGGAATGCGAAGTCCACCCTCGATCAGTGATGAAGAAAATCATCTGATCCATCGCAATCTTCTTTTCTCTGCACAGGACACACTGACCTAAGAGCACTTTGCTGCATTCCCAGTGCTTTTCAAAACACTGTTAGTGGTATTGCTAACTGTCATCACCAAATATTACTAAATGGATTGATAGAATTTTATCCTGCAGGCAAATTTTGTCGAATATTTGTTCCCTTGGGCTTGGGTAAGGAAATCTTCCTTGGGGGTCTGAAGGCTGATTCATTAAATCTGAGCTGTCTGCTGAAGTGCTCAGTAAAAGTGACTCTGATTTATTTGGATTTGTCACTATAAAGGTCTCTGGAGACAGATATTTATCCTATGGGATTCTTGACAAATTGGCCAAGTGGTCTGGGCAGTCCAGAAGGAGAATTGTCTTCTTTGACCCCTCACACGGGCAGAGAACAGGTAATTACTCCCCCGATCACAAACATGCACTGACATCACATCATTGCCAAGACTTCCCTCCCCTCCCAGAATCTGGTTATCTGAGCTGAGACAAGGACTCCGCTCTATACTTGGTCTCACTGAAAGGCACATCTGAGATGAAAGTATAGTCTATAGCTGTAGGAATAGGCAGATAATAGGATGGATTTATGCTGATGAGGGTACATCCTGCTGAAATGGACCATAAAAAGGTGTTTGTCCTGCTGTGGTCAGAATTTATAAAATGCTTGATTGTAATGCTGAAGGATCAACTTGGACCCTAACTTTGTCAGTATATTTTAACACCCACCCACCAGGGCGGACTAAGTCAGGCATCCTTCTAACTGCAAGATAGAAGAGATTGAGTTTGTCAAAAAGAAGAGAAGGGAATTTGCTGCTGTTTTCTTATGATCCCACTTGTGTGACTTTCCCCACACCACAGTGTATAAGGTGGAGTAGTGTCTAGTGTCAGTCCCTTCCTTTAATTATCCGCTAGCCTGGCTGAGAGCTGTATAAACACATTATAGCCTCTTGCAAGAAACAGATACTGCAAGGGCAACCATCTTTCCCTTTTAACTCTTTCTGTCTGTCCTGCCTTTTGTGCTCCTCTGAATTTTAGGAAACTGTTCGATAAAGTGCACATTGGCCCAGTTTCTTTTTGGCTGACTTAAGCTACTGATTCATTTATAGTTGTCACAAGGAAATATGCACCTTCAGGACATGATTAAGGCCACTTAAGATCTATGTTGCCTCTCAGATGTGGGTAAAATAAATTCAGGTTGCCACATCCAGAATTATTGTTCCAAATTACTAGAATGGAGTTGGTAAGAAAAACATAACTAAAGGGAAGTGCAGGAAAAAATCTGGGACAATAACAGTCTGTCTTGGAGTTAGCTTGCCATTACTTAGGGATTTTCACCTCTCAACAAACAGTTCTCCTCCCCATTCACACCCATGAGGGGAAAGAGAGGTTTGATTGATGTCAGTGTTGTAGTACAGGCCTGAAACATTCAAACTAGAGCTAAAGAAGTTCAGTGGCAGCTGAAATAAGGTATCGGGGGAAATTAAACACAGTGTGTGGGGAATTCTGCACCAGAGACTGTCATTTGCAAGGGATGCACACAGATGAGTTAGCCAGTATAACAGTGGAGCATTTGGGCCCCAAATAAACCATTCCATATCGTGTTCAGCATAAAAAATGGCGTGAAAGTAGCTGAAGTTCACATTAGAACGTCAGAAAGAAACACCATGGACTTTTAAAAGGCACTGAGGGTGGGGGTCAGTCTTGTAAAGGTAACAGCAATGCTCTCTTTACTCTACTTGGTGGTTGGATGACTTCAACCCAGAGGTTTTGCCTGGCAATCTGTCTTGCTAAAAGTCAGGGTAAGATAAACTGTACTCTGTCTCTGATTTCTGCAAGAAAGAAAACAATTGAACGACTGGTCATTCATCACTGAGCCACCCTCCCCCCTCTCTGACACCTTGTACAGGGTTGTATATTCTGGAGCTGTTTAGCTTTCCTCGTCCATTTCTTCTAAAGAAAAAAAATCCAAGTAGCAAGATATGTATTTTACAACCTTCCTGTAATAATAACAGTTCAGAATTGAATGGGAGAGATCAATAAAGAAATTACTTTGGTATTACAATTGCTTGCACATCATGTCACTTGTATTATTACATGCCACATGTTAAAGTAAGTTTAGTGTCAAAGGGCCTCGTGATATATTACAGGGCCCAGCCTCTACAATTGTGCTCATAAATACATTTACCTATTCATAAAAATTTGCATTCATTTTTGTATACTGAGGAGGTCAAACTCAGCTCAGATGTACCTTACGGAGTTACAAATGTGTACTTTGACCACCCAAATGCAGAAATTAGAGAATATTATATGAGAAGTTTCTTTAGCAGCTTTAGTTAGATGAGTCATTTAAGTTGCTGAGAAACAAACCTGGACAGAACAAGCTGCAAAATTTATAAATTTGCTGTGACACAAGCAGTCTGAAAAGGGGAAGGGGGGCACACAATGATGGGAAACAAAAGTAGTCATGATATCTCACTGTAGGAAAAGCAGTATCTTGAGTGAGAAGAAAACATCCAGGCTTGCTCTGATGAGCTGAGCGTATGCTCAGCTATCAGAGAAGAAAAGGAAGCTCTGCTCCTCCTTCTAACAAAGCCAGCTTCATTCTGCTTGTGGTACAAGGTGCTCTGCCTCGGGCACCATGCCTGCCTGGCTGCTTCCCACAACCCTGCAAAGAGACGCTTCAGAGCATGTTATCCTGCACACAACATGGCCATAGCACAGGTAAGTACCAGGAAAGTCTTAGAAAGCTGTGAGGTGGAGTGGGAAACTAAAAAAAAAATCACTCAGAAAGAAGATGGACATCAAAGCTGAGTTCTCTACAGCCTCACTGCACCCTGAGAGTCTGCATTAGCTCATGGTTCAAGGAAGTAAGACCCTTCATGGAAGAGACAATTAGTAACAAAAAGGCATAAAGAAGCCTAGTAATGGATTTTAACTCTCCTAAGGGAATCGCATGTTTTTACTGGGGAAGGATTACAGGAAACCAAAGTAACACTTTATTTTTCTTCACAGAGAGCTTGGGGACTTTGGAGTAGTTTAGTCAATGGTGATTTGCTACTTGTGCTATAGTGTTACCAGTGATGGTACTCCTGGTCTGTTTATTAAACTTCTGGCTTGTCACTTATCACCAGTAGGATCAAAACTCATTGTTTTTCTTCCTATGAAAGCAACTTTTCTATCTTTCAGAATTACTATGAGGTTGAGAGATGAGTGCTTTCATCTAAAATCAAAGTCAGGCAAGTATCCATTTTGTAAGACATGTGAGCATAAAAATGTGCCAATGTAAACATCAGGTATCTGAGTGAAAAATGTTAATTGGCATTTCAAGAAATGAGGAGACATCACAAAGATATTTTAGGCTTTCAACATATTTGTAGTATTCTAACATCAATCATTTTCTTGCATCTATCAGGTTATTTATCTTAGCTACCCTCTGTATCCATTACCATAGTGCCTAAGCCCCTTGTAATGTTTCTGTAGGGCAGGAAAGTGTTCTCATCCCTGTTTTAGCACTGAGAGATTGGAACAGAAAGGATCCCACTTTTGTGGACACTTAGACAGCCTGTAACATAGGAGAAAATCAATGCACATATGCCAGGTCTCTGGCTAGAGCCTTAATCAAAGAAGAGTTTGTCTCTTTTAAATTTGCCCAAGTTTGCACCATAAATTGTAGAAGCAAGGTTGTGTTAGACATGTCACTGAGCCATTAGCCATAAGACCTATTCCACTAACACTCAGAAATGCAGGAACAATCCAGGGCTTGCACCCCAAAAAGGGCTCTGGCTACACACTACCAAGGAGAGATGAAAGCCTATAGTGAGTCAGGGCATGGGAGGACGAGAAGTACAAAGATGATGTGTTGTATTGCTATGGGTGCTGCACCAGGCAGTTCACAGAGGCTTTCCCTGGAACTGCCAGTTCTTCAGGACAAAACATAGCTCTCACCCTAGACAGCCCAAGCTGGTCCCAGACAGCCAGTGTGCATTGGCATCCTATGGAAGTTTGCATTGACTCCCCTTAAAGGCCCTGTGCTCAGACTGGCTGAGCAGCTCCTCAGTGAGGGTTTTGCATACATGGGAGACCTTTTTGAGGAATTCATTCACAGTGTTAAGAGAGAACTTGTGGGTGCAATGTTACACAGCTTTTCCACTCTGGAAATTTCAGTCAGTCCAGTTCACAGTGATCACAAGTACATCTTTGTTCAGGCCTTACAGAACACACATCAAGATATTTCTGCCAACAAATTTTGGTATATGTTGAATGGAATTATATGTGATCTCTGGTAAATTTGCTAGGTAATCCAAAAAGTCTGCATGAGAAAGAGAGACCTGCCTTATTTTGGTGCAAAATTTGGCAAACAGAGGTCTATTGTTCAGGATGGAACAAGCTGAAATGATACAGAGATTGAAGTAAGGCAGCAAAATCCTTTCTTACTGTTTAAAATCAGGAGATTCTGGCTATCATTCCTCTCCACAGTAGCCTCAACCATCATCCCATCTGATTTTAAAACATTATCAAATACATATCTGAGTCCCATTCTGTTCTTTCTGAAAAAAAAAAAAAAAACAAAACAGGGCTGCTTTTATCCCTTGGGACATATGCCTTAACTTCCTGGCAATTTTAAAAAACTTGCCTTTTCTGCTTTGGATAGACTCAGAGAAGCTCTTAGACATTGTTTTGTATTTCTTCTTACTGAACTGCACAAGTGTGCTGGACCTGGCTAACAGAAGGTCTGATGATTCATCTCTCTGTTTTCCTCCTTTAACCAGCTTTCCTTCTGGGTTAGTCACACCCCCAGCTAAGAACTGCATACTAGGGAGTCTGAGCATCACCCCAGATCTGTACACACAAAAAAAAAAAAGAAACAGGGAGGAGAAAGAGAGCCAGTCTACCTTCACAGTCTGTACTTGAGGCTTTTTCCTCCCTCACTTCTGTACTTTCAGTTCCTTGGTTCTTTCTCAGCCTTGTGGGACTCCACTGCGACACAGGTTTATGGTCTTCTTTGTATGCTATCCCTGGTTCATTGTCAAAACTATTTTTTTCCCTCCAAATTACTTAAATAGACTTTTATTATGTGTTTTTGCAATACCACTTTCTAAAACAACACCATTTTCTATACGTATTATGAACTACGATACGCACCATAAAATCAGAGGACTGCACTGTGGCAAAGTGCCATGACCCCACTTTGGGGATGTTCCAGGAGCTCCAGGAGTCACAGTTTGTGAGGCATGTACAAGGCCTGTCAGAGTCAAAAGAAAAGCACGGTGACTGTGGTCTTTCTATGTCACTTGAGTAGGATGTGTAATCCGCTTTCTCCTTTGTCTTGCCAGCTAAGAGTCCCATTCCAGGCTCATCCACAATGCATACACTCTTCAGCTGACTACTGACTTGGTTGAACCCCTGTGTATGATCACACACGTGGATAGCTGAGTTTGCTGGTTTATTATATCAGTATTTTTAGCCAAAATATTTTTGCAGCTATGTCACTGCAGTTCAGCATGTGTTTTTAAAGGCTGAATGTGGCCGCCTATGGTAAAATGCAAAGCCCCTGTGACAAATAGAACTCAAGGGAGTCCAGCAGCACAAATTGTGGCCAACTCAATCTCTAATAGAGTAAAGCAGCCCACAAAGAGTGGGTTCCAGAATGTGATGTTTCACTTGGATGGGAACAGAGAACATAGCCCAACTTACTGTGTTTAATGATGGATGCTGTGGGAATCTGATTTTCAGAAACTGTGAGCTCTTTAAGTGAACAGGAATTTCAGAAAACCTGTATCTCTTACTGTGTTTTATTATGGATGCTGTGGGAATCTGATTTTCAGAAACTGTGAGCTCTTTAAGTGAACAGGAATTTCAGAAAACCTGTATCTCTTACTGTGTTTTATTATGGATGCTGTGGGAATCTGATTTTCAGAAACTGTGAGCTCTTTAAGTGAACAGGAATTTCAGAAAATCTGTATCTACGTATACACACATCATGCTATAAACCATGTGAGTAATAAAATCTTACTAGAATAGCTGACATTCTTCCTGCCACTCCCCTACAAAGTGTTCTTCTTTTCTAAACTTCTCTCTGAAAAAAAACTCTTTTGTTTTCCAAAACTTGATCCAATGTGCTAATTACTGGAAGGCAAAGAAAACTTATTTCTTATCAACAAATTTCATGTCCTAAAGTCACAAAAATGCAAAAGATTAGCCAATAAACAAACATCAAAGAAAGAGATATTCAAACCAAAACAGTTATGCCTGCATTTTAATCCTTCAATGACTATTTTGCATAAGATATATTGACTTCTTTGCATATTTCTCTTTTGACCACTTCATAAAAGAGTCTGCAGTTTACAATGTAAAAATATTTCAGAGATGCATTCTGGAAGCAATACCTAGTAATGGCCTTTGCAGCAGAGATGGAAGAGGATACCTCTCCTCACTGTCTGTGAGGAATAAATAATAGAGGAATAAATTTGTATAGGAATAAATAGTAAAACAAACATGACACAGCCCCTTAGGTTTTACGGAATGTTCTGAGTTGGAAGGGACCTCCAAGAACAGTCAAGTCCAGCTCTTCAGTGTATGGCCTATACAGGGATCAAATCCATGAACTTGTCATTATTAATCCCATCCTCTGACCAACTGAGCTAATTTCTCCTAGGTTTGCTTCATGCAAGCATCCTGCCAAAGGAGATTCACTAGCACAATCTGTGAACTGAAAGCTTGGGCTGAGCATCATGTTCAGGATTAGCTGTCTTGTTTCTGTTTCAGTAACTTCTGTATCTTTCATGCTTCTTGTTTCAGGTGTACACAGTTTCTAAATCACAGCAAGACATTGCTTAACACAGCAGAAGACCCAAAGCCTTCACCACAGATCTGGAATGCGAGGGGGATGTGAGTCACACCAGGATTTGACGAATTGATGATTAAGACTTGTCTTAACTCCTGATTAAGACACTGACCTTGTTGTAGGTATCTCTCTTAGGCATTAGGATATTTAATCATGGCTTTGCTTCTGTAGAGGCAGTATTTGCTATTCTTGTTTGTACAGGCTGGCTTACCCTGTGAGCAGTCCTCCTGATTTTTGTGGAGGCACCCAAGGAAAAGGTACCAGGTGGCATAAGGCTGGGAGGTAAAAGTCATTCAGTTATTACATGTACAGGTACTCCCTGTGGTAAACAAAAGCACTACTTACATTTGTCACAGATTATGTCATCAGTGTGACGAAAAGGATTTAAATATTAAATCTGGAATTAGATATTTTGAGTTTCACAAAGTGTTTTTTCAATATCCACTGAGGAAATTTTTCTTGAACTCCACTTCCGACAGTTTCAATGGGTTTGTGATATTTCAATGTTTAAAAAAATCACATGAAATGGAATTATGGCTCCTGCGTAATTTTCTACATAAATTTTCTTTGACCTACAGATTATTCTGTTTTAAATTTTCTAGTCAATAAGACTAAATTTTTTCATTCTAGGTGTCCAAAAAACCTTCAGTTTAAAATGAACATAGAAGGAAATATTTTTGGGTTGGGTTTTTTTTCCTCATAATAAACTATTCCAGAAAAGAGTTTTTCAAGAAGCTCTGATTTTTCAGGGCTCTGAAGGGAGAGATTGGGATTTCTTGGGGAGGAACGGTGATGCTTATGTCACATACAAATATGTGCCCCTTGGGCCAGTTCTCCTGGACAGCCTTTTTACTGTCTTGACAACATTACCTTTTTTCCTTGTGTGTTATGTTATTTTTCACAATGTCTTTTACCTTTCAAACTAAAACTGTGACCAGAAACATACACACAGCACCAGAAATGAGATGTGAAAGGGTTTCAGACCCTTCCCACAAGCTACGCTACTGTTACAAACAATTTTGATCAATTTCCCCAGCACAGTCGGTACTCTACAATATTATTAATCAACAGTATTATTAATACTATTAGTTTTACTTATTTTTATATATTATATTATGGTATTATTTCACTTATGTTAAAGTATGCTTCTAAAGTCCTTCTACCATTTCACTCAATTTCTGGGTGAGATCAAGAGTAACCAGGAAAAAACTCAGTGCAACCAGGATTTTTTTTAAAGTAGCAACTTGAAAACATTAATGCAGTTGTACTTTGCTTACTGATTATCCTCAAACCTGACTGAACACAATTCATGATCAGCTGGCTGCCTGTGGGTGAATTCCTAGGTTATTCTTCAAAGAATACACCTGTATTATACTTGGGCAAATAATTTTAAAACCAGAAACTGATTATATTTTCCTCAGCTCTGGGTGATCTGAGTTTCTTGTTGAGTGACTTTAAGATGTAGTGAAAATATGGTACCTTATAGATGACACAGAAAATCAGAAAATAAACCAAGCTGTGTCATGCAAAACCATGAAATACTTGCAGAAATCTTGGCCTCAAGTCCCAAAGCTGTTCTTAAATTACCATGTTACTCCTGCACAAGAAAGGGAAGATTGGAGGCATAAAAAGTGGGACTTCTTTTCCAGAGGGAAATCTGTAACTTGCCATAGATCAGCATAAGCCTGTGTGAGATGTGTCCCTCATCTGACACCCTTCAGACCAGCCATCCCAAATCTCCACCCCCAGCAGCCCCAGCATGTCCTAAATGGCCTGGCTTAATGGGTCTGTTACTTAGGAGTAAGAGACAGATGCATGGTCCTGCATAACCAGAGCACTGCAGAGGAGAAAGTAATATACAGGGTAAACCCACAGATTTGCACTGATGTTCCTCATGCCAGCATTTCAAATTCCTTTTTTAAACATGAATGAAGATGCAAATGCACTGGAAAGGCCAAAAGGACTTTAGCTCCATCTGTCTTTCCCAGCCAGTTACTAACCCAGTGGCCAGTCTGTAGCACGAATCATCTATCTGGAGAAACAAGTGGTTCCACCATTATCTGGGTGGCTGCAGCCACCCCGGTTTTACCCTTTCCACAGGGCTGGGTTGGTTTCCACCCTGTCAGTCTCTACTCCAAATCAGGTGCTGTTCAGAAAGTCAGGAGGACTTCTGTGAGGGAAAGGTGAGGGGAAAAAGGATTGAAACTGGGAGTCAGATTAGGGGCACAAGCCCTGGGCTTGCCAGGTGAGACATAAGGAGCAGGAAGGTTGGAAAAGCAGAGGTTAAAATCATGTAAGAAATAAGGAAGTAGAAGATATGTTGTTTTTTTAAGTCTGCCTCTGTTGTCCTCCTTGGAGAGGGAATAATGCATAAATGTATTAAGAGTGTATAATAGTTTGCATGCATAAAGAACTCAAAGTATATTATACTATATGTATAATATACATGTATGTATAATATGTATGTGAGTATACATCACATACATGCAGTAATCTCCGCAAAATTAACACAAAAACATGCCCTGTGTCTCTTCAAAAGTCTGTGGCCTTTATTAGGTCAATTTTAATGACCCTGAGTACTTAAAAATGTAAAGAAGTAAAAACAACAAATGCGTGGAAATTCTAAAGGCTCGTAGCACACATGTATGAATATCTTGATATTCAGAATGCATATGTAGCAACATACTAAAGGCATTTTTTAAAAGCCTGATCACTCCTTCTGCTTTTTACAACAAAATTTAGAAAGTACTAATATAAAGTTAAAAATAAATGATGGCAAAGCTATGAGTATATATTGTTTTAGCTGTTTTGTCTTCTGGGAATTTCTGATGCTGAAATTTTGGTGGAATTTTGTACTCTCTGGTCGCTCATGCTTAGAGACACAAGTAACTTCAACTTGGTTTTCTGTCATCCTTGCTCCAGCAAAAGTCTTTGAGCTCAATTGTGACATCAATCACTTGGACTATAAATCTCTGCAATAGATACGACCATTTAAATCTCCACCTGCACAAACAACAATCAGGCCTAAAAAATAAGGAGACTCATAAATCTCCACACTGGTGATTATTAATATTTTGGATTTGCAACAGCAATGTTATTTTTTAAAAAAGTAATTAATTAATTAGAACTGATATGCTGACAATCTGTTTAGTTTAGTTTATATACAGAGAAAACACAAACAGGGCACAGTTAACACAACATGAATTTAGGAGTTAGTGAACTCCCAAGAGCCCACGGCCTGGAGATACGATATCTTAATGTACGTATCCTATTGTGAGTGGGAAGGTGTTATCTTCCAGACAAATGATAAAGAGGTGGTTTAAAGTTTAGATCTACTGTTTTTTCTTCTGGCTTACATGAGCCAAGGAAGAAAGATGGATCAAGAGATAGACAAGACTTCCTTGCTGGCTATCAAAAATGACGCTCTGCCTCCTACTAAAGATTTAATCTGCAGACAGTACATAGCACTCGGCAGACATACCAGCTTGGCCCTCCACAGTTTTTGCTGGGTTTTTTTACTGCATTCAGAAAACCTTATGTGATGCTTGTACAGATAAGCGAGAGACTTTTCCTGCGGCTCCAGTGACTTTGGATTAACTGTGAAGCCACTGGTGACATCTGAGGCTGCACATTTTTTTTTCTGGAGCTACGTGAATCCTCAGATAAGCAGCTGAATAAGTGGAATTGCTCTTGCAATAAGAGTAGTCCCTGTGTGTAGTTCTTTAGTCCCTTGTGTTCAAAGCCCAGACTGCAGGGCAACTTGTGAGGTTTCAGGAAGAGCGTGAGTAGGGAAGGAGCAATGGGAGCAAATTCCTGATTCACTGGCCTCTTTGGGCTCCAAATGTGGATTTAGGAGACTATTTTACATGGAGGGGAAGAAGTGATATCATAAGGTTAACTGCTTTCAAAAGCCTGCTCTGCTGAGACTGAATACACATGTGCATACGTTTGTAATGGCAGCATAAGTCTGCTCATTCAAACTACACTGGAAATGTTTGGCTTCAGGGGTTGCAGAGCCCGGCCCAATTCCCTCAGTCCCACTGCTCCCACAGGAGGGGCCTTGTCCCTTATCTTGCTTCTTTATTCAGGCAAAACCCCCAACTTTTCAGCACGCACAAATCAGCAGACAAAACAGTCCACAAGTACGGCAGAATGAACCGCTGACATATGCTCCGCAAATCAACTAAAGGTTTCTTTTCTGTGGGAACTCTACCATCCAATAACACCCTCCCCATTTCCTTCATTTCATGCATACCCTTGCTGCTCCATCCACAGCCACACAGACCCTCCCCAGCAGAACAACACTCTCCCTCGGCTCAGTGGGGCTCACAGACTGCTGGGATCTTGGCCACTTGGCACACCTGTGGACCAGGAAGCCTCCGCAGTGTTCACAGCTGGGAGGACTCAAAGACCGAGAGGCACCAGGACTTGTCGGACGTCACCCCGGAAGGGTGGAAGAAGTCAGATCCTCCTGCCTCCAGCCCCTGGGCTGTGACGGCAAGGTCCACGCTGCTGGCCAGGCAGCGGAGCACTCCCTTCCTGGAATATGCTATTAGCTGGACAGGATGCGTTCGCAAATATAATCATCCACAAATCTCCCCCAGATTAGGTTACAGGACAGCGTTTCCACGGCACGCATTACAAAGCTCCCTGGAAGGCTTGGCTGGTGGATCTGCTGCTCTCTCTGCTCATGACCCATTTTGGCTTTCATCAAGAATCATGACACCAGCTGCCTGGGTCATCTAGGAGGCAGAGAGGGGGAGAGCAACCCTGAGCTGTAAAGGGAAGTGGGGAAGGAGAAGAGAAGGAGGAGAAGGAGAAGGAGAAGGAGGAGGAGGAGGAGGAGGAGGAGTGGGGAGGATAGAAAGACAGAGCAGGGGGAGAGAGAGTAAGTGAGTTGTTTTAGTCCAGTTGTGAAGATTTGAATCCCAGTTCCGAGCTCTCGGCAAAGGCTTGCTGGGATACCTCATTCCCTGTCTCGTGCAAAGGTCTGTGATTGGGGATGTGGTGTGCTCAGTGGGCAGGGCCCCTCCCCTGGGCTGGATCCGCCTCTCTTATCCCCCAGATAAATTACTAGTGTCCTCACTAAATTCCTCGGTTTCTCTCTCCCTCTCTCTCTCCTTCTCTCACACAATCTCACTCCCTCCCTCAAACACAGGCAAAGCGGGCTTGGGGGGCGGGAGGGCGGGGATCCTCTCTGGACCGGTATTGTGCCTTAGTCCTGGGCGGGGAGGGAAGGGGAGGAAAATACTGGCTCCCCTTCTCTCCTACGCAGCCTTGAAATAGATTTTTGGAGTTGCCCTTCTTCCCCCCTCCCCCCTTTCCTGCTGGTCGTTTGGCATCTTCCAGACCATGTCCACTGGGTCCCTCAGTGATGTGGAAGATCTGCAGGAGGTGGAGATGCTGGAGTGCGATGGCCTGAAAATGGATACTAACAAAGAGTTTGGGGCGTCCACCGAGAGCAACGAGGAGGGATCCAATGGCGAGAATGGCTCCCCTCAGAAGGGGAGAGGGGCCTCGGGCAAGAGGAAAAAGGCTCCCCCCAAGAAGAGCCCTTTAAATGGAGTGAGCCAGGAGGGAAAGCAGGTACAGAGAAATGCTGCCAACGCCAGGGAAAGGGCAAGGATGAGGGTCCTTAGCAAAGCCTTCTCCAGGCTTAAGACCACCCTACCCTGGGTGCCCCCAGACACCAAACTTTCCAAACTGGACACCTTGAGGTTGGCCTCCAGCTACATTGCTCACCTGAGGCAGATCCTGGCCAATGACAAGTATGAGAACGGCTACATCCACCCAGTTAACTTGGTAAGTCAGAGTCCGCCGGGGACAGGCGCTCTGTGCCTGTGCATGGGGAGGGGTGGGCGAGGAGCTGGCATGGGGCATGTGCGGGGACAAAACTTTGCTGTGCTTCTCACAGAGAGCCTGGTGCCAGTGGGATGGAAAGCAGTGCTGTACAAGGGAACAGGCTCCCAGCTACCCAGCTACCCAGCTACCCTGCTGCCCTGTGCCCTGAGCACCAAGCCTCCTAGGCCCCCTCTGCTGCTCCTAGCAATCTCTTCCAGGAGACAGCCAGCCACACTAGCCACAAATAAGCAAAGGCAAGCTTTACACATTACTGCCCCAGAAACGGTTGGGAAACCATAGATGGTTGATGGCAGCTTTCTACCTGCAAGTGGGCAGGTATAGGAATTTGGGTAGAAAAGGCTGTGTTTGCAGAAGGACTCAGGATTTATTCTTATCCTGTGTCTCTACTGTAATGTTTCCTGACACAATACTGTCCCCAAGCCCTAGCTTTCGAAAGACAGGACTCTTGGGATTCTGTGCTCAACTGCTCAGTTTTTCTGAGTCCAGGATATTTCTCCTATCCCCGTAAACCGGCACAGGAGAAATAAAAACCAGTGCAGACTCCCCAGAGGAGGTGTCTGCTCCAGGCGCACTCCACAATGCCTCTCCCTGGGCTGTGTGGTGTCCCTCCTGCTGCTCCCACCACATAAAGTTTTCCTGAGCAGCCCTGAATCTCCCGACCATACCCGGCCGCCAGAAATATCCAGTTTCCAGCTCTAAAAATATGTGCAAATGATGTAAACTGGGGATAAGCAAGATATGCCCGGGCTCTTTTTAGACCAACAGCCTTTACACTGCCCACACGTGCAGACCCTGACTCGCAAATGGATCACAGAGGGGAGCTAGGGACGTTTCACTGAGGTCAGGCTCTGCCTTTTGAGCTCTGGACTCTGGGGAAAAGTACGTTACCTGCTGTGTCAGCTACTAAGGGCCTGGGAGATAATTTTTGATTAAAAACAAAATCCTCAGCGCAACAACATAGGAAAAAAAATAAGTAAAACAAAACCAGCACCTAATATAGATATAACCTCCCTCCTCTTCCGCACAGAGGCACACCAAAGCATTCTCCCGGAGCCGCAGGAGGCCACGGAGAGTGGCCGGGGGCTGCTGGGGCTCCGAGCAGCTCCGGCGCCCGGGGCAGCGCGGCGAGGCGTGAGGCGGCTCCTGCGGGTCGGAGTACCCACGCCGGTCACGACCAAACGCGGGGGGAGGCGCGGCTCCGGCGGGGTGCCCGCGGCGATTATGCCGGGGGGATGCGAATGTTCCGGAGCCAGGCGGCTCCTTTCTCTCTTGCTTCTGCCGCGTATCAGACGGGCTTCGCCGCCCCGAGGACGCCCGGTGGGGACCGCCGGGGCTGTGAGGCGAAAAGGCATCAGCCGCTGGCGAAAGGCAAAAGGGTCCTTGCCGAGGCCAGCGGCAACTGCTCGGCCTGAGCCCCGCTGAGCGCTGCTGGAAGTGGACCCAGGTGGAGAATGCCGGGCTCGGTCCCCCCGGACGCTCCCGAGCCGGACCCGCTGGCGCTATGAGCGTTGCAATGTGCATTTCTCCATGTGTAACCCCCTTCCCACTCGTGTCTTTTCCTGGCTACAGACTTGGCCTTTTATGGTAGCCGGCAAACCCGAGAGTGACCTGAAAGAAGTGGTGAACACAAACCGCTTGTGCGGCCCGACGGCATCCTGAGCCCCGCGGCCGGGCCAGCAGCGTCCGTCCCGGCGCGGCCGTGGAGCGGGCGGCGGGGCGGGCAGGGATCCGCCACGGCCCGCCGCTGCCCCGGGCCCCGGCCAGAGCCACGGGGAGAGCCGCTCTCCCGGCGTAGAGGAGAACAAATGTGCCCTAGCAGAGACTCCATCCACCCCGAGAGATCCTGACTCTATTTAACTTTATTAAATGCGTGTACAGTCGAGTGTCCTGCAACCACAGCCTTGCTGGTTCAAGAGCTACTAGAGAAAAGACAGAGATCAAACAAAACCTACCCCGCGTGTATCTTTTGTCTGAAACCTGTGAAATATGTAGATGCCTAGCAAAACTGACTTTGACAGTCATCTCTATGAAGTAATTCACCCTAAAGATATATAGATATATTTTCTTCAAGCAGATTCTGCTCTATTTCTGTGAATAAACCTTCCTTTCTACTGAACACGGAGCGGTGTTAAGTGTTCGTTTGAGACTGTCGGGCTCGGCGGGGGAAGGACCGAACCTCCGCCGCTCCACGAAGCGGTCGCGCTGCGGAGATCCCGCCTCTCCGCCCCGGGACACAGGAGGTCTGCCTCTCCGGAGCTAAAGACCTGGAGCAAACCCCTGGGGGAGGGGGTGACTGGGTGCACAGCTCGCCGCGGGAGCCCGGCCCGGCTCCGGAGCCCGGCGCCCGGGCGCTGCGGGAGCCGCCCCCGCCGCTCCGGCCGCTCCGCGGGGACAGGAGCAGTGATCTATTGATGAAGTACAGTCGGTCCTTAGCGCCGGGAATTTTTAACTTAAACATCTCCTCTCTATCGATCAGCGCGCCCGTGGGAGATGAGGCTGAGATAAACAGGAGTGCGGGGCGCTCCCCCTGCACCGGCAGCGGCCGCCGGCAGCTGATGCGCCAGATCCCACCGCGCTGTTTAATGTTTCAGGGTTATGACCGCACTGTTTACAAGATGTCTTCGGTTATTTATACTGTTATTATTAGCAGAGGGGCTTTAAATTTCCGCCTCACTTGCTCTTTCAATACCATTCCTCGGTTCCGTTTGATACCTGGGTACTTTCTTGCCGAAGGCAGGAGAGGGGCAGCAGGGGCTGCAGGGCCGTCCCCCAGGCCAGGCCCACCGTCCCCGCTAGTTGCGGGGGCCGACGGCAGGGCCCGGGGCGCGGTCACAGGCAGTGCGGGGGCCACAGACCCTCCCGGGAGCTCCCTCCCCCGGGTATCCCCCGCAGGCCGGTGTTGAGCTGCCCCGAGCATCCGTGCAGCCTGCATTGTGTTAATTCTCATTCCCTGCTTTCCCCCGAGATAACTGGACGAGGTGGCGCGTCCTCCAGGCGACCCAAATTCACCAGTCGGGTTCATGCGTGGGCTAGGTTAGGTTTAATTAAAGCAGGTCGCTGTGAACAGAGGACTGTGCAAACATCTCGGCCCTCATTATGAAAAGGGCCAGGACCTGCTGTATCATCCTAATGGCTGTGAAGGGGAGAGCTGTTTAATTTCACTTTTGCGCAGCTTTATCTCCATGCCACACAATTAAGAGCAGACCTCTGTGCCTGGCCTAACCACACGCAGCTTCACTGTTGTGGACTGCGCCAGGTGAGATGTGCACTTTCACACGGGCTTGACTGACTTTGCGGCCACACACAGACCCAGGACAGCCGCTGAAGAGACGAGGGGTTCTGGTAACCACAGCTGAACAGGCTCTTTTGCTGATTTCTTTGCCCTAGGCGCTGGGAAATTCAGTGGGAATTGCTGGTCTGTTAAAGGGAGATAGAATAGAGGCCCCCCGGCCTTAAGCTGAGTGCAGGTGACTGATACAGCAAACGCACATTTTAACCTCTAAATTTACTCACTGAATTGAAATTAACCATTGGATTTAACCACTCAAAATCTCAACTTAAATCCATACTAACTAATGCCTGGTCAAGACTCATAGCAAGGTGCTGATTTCCTTCTAGAAAGCAGAAATTGATACGCATCTGAGATATGCATAAAATCGAGTTAAATTCTGAATATTCTAGCCCACGCTTCTTTGCCACCCCATCTTGAAATTCTTGCTAGCTCCACTCAGCATCTTCCCACCTAATTAACCATATGCAGTGTTCATTCGCCACCTGAAATACAGCAATGAGGAAAGGGAAGGCAGGAATACAATGGTACCCTGTGAAATGTGAGGAACACAGCTGTAACCATGTGCCAAAAGCTGCAGGAACAGTAAGTGTTGAAGATGCTTACTGTGTACTCACCGGCAGTAGACACCATTGTTTCTTGTACTGCTGTTCACTTTATGTAGCAGTCTACACCGCAAGTCTCTTGGGGACTAAATTATTCCTTGAGCATCCTGCACCTTCCTCAGCCCTCGCCTATGAGAAACAGTTCAGCAACAAAGAAACAGAAAGCAACAAGAAATAAACAAAAGTAGCCAGCAGTACACAGAAAGGTAAATAATGACTTTACTCTGTAAAACAATTAGTGGCTTTATCTCAATTTTGAAGACAATGAACATATTTTCCAGAGGCATTTATGTGCCTGGGAACTCCTGGTCCGCTGACCTCTTGTGTTAAGGGCACAGACCCAACAGTAATGGCACAGTGCTGGCAGCTGGCTTCAACAGCCAAAGTTTCTCAGATGAATTAAGGGTTCTACTACGCATTCAGCAGAACAATGAATGAAATTATTCTACCCTGCTGCTGAGTGTAATTTTACTGCAAAATATTTGCAAACAGAAAATGTATGTTTAGTCTGACTGAAGCAATTTATACTTTTGAAAGGAACTCGCAAATATGCTAAGGAAAAGAGGGAACAGGTTTAAATATTGATGTCAATGACTTTAAAGAAAATATTTTGTTTGCTTTCTTGCTTTTCTGTAAAAAGTGATGCATTTAAATATTTACCAAAATATACTTATACCCCTTTTTCATGTGGAAAAAAAGTTGACTTGGTTTATCTTTCCATATCTACATGGATGTAGATGCAGCTGTCTGAGTGTCTGTATACATTCCCTCCTAGTAATGTTTGAACTCATTGCCTGATTTCAGCTAGATATGACAGAGGTCTCAAAGATAACTAAATTACTATAATTTTTAATATTTGTGTGTGTGTGAAAACAGGCAGCTGAGTAAAGAAAGAGTCTATAAATTTTGCAACTGAAGGAAGTGTTTCAACATGAGCTCAGCCTTTATTTTATATGAGAACATATAGAGCAGAGTGTCAGCTGTAGACGAAGCGTCAGCTGCTTCAGTCACAGGATACAAGTCCATAGCAAACTTTCTTATGGACCTACATGTTTTAAGATAAGAACTCTATAAAGCAGTTTAGTTCCATTTGATTTGAATACTAGTATTTTTGTCTGTTTCTTTGTTTGTAAAGAAACCAGCTTCAACCCAGCTACTTCATGACCATTTTTCAATTAAGCTAGAGACTAGCAAATCCTTTATTTGCAGTGCTGACTCAGTGCTCAGGCTCCTGTGTTTGGTGCCGACATCGTGCTCCTTCACAGAAGCTTTCACAGTCTGTAAGATCTTACAGAAAATACATTTTAAGCTTATCTTATCCTCTCACTGAGATTGAAATCTGCCAGCCTGAAGCATCGGCATAGCAAGAAACCACTTTGCAGACACCTGCAAAATGCCATGCTGCTCTGGGTGCTGACTGGGGCAGTGAGACCACGGTGCTGGTCATGCCCTCAAACTTCAAGGTGCATAAGGGAACACGTGCAAGACAGCTTATTCTTTAAAGTGCCTCCGAGGTAAAAATTCCCAGCTCACCTCAGAAAATAAAAGACACAGAAAATCTGTGTGGTTTCTTCTACAGGGAAGCTGGTTTGAATCCTGGATATAGTGATAAGATCACAAGCACATATATTTGCTTGACATATTTATATTTGTAACCCCACAGTTGTGTCTGCCTGGAAAAAGCTTGCTTCCTTTTAACAAATCACATATATTTTTCAAACGGTAATTTTTGCCAAAACCGTGTTGTCATTTCCTCTCATTATAATTTGTGGTAAAAAAATATTAAAATATGCAAAATATTTTAAAAATAGTTAATTGCAGGTCATAAACTTTCTAAAATAGAACAAACCTTACACATATCTGGTGTACAAGTGGAGGGTATAATCTGATAAAATTGCTGGGTATTTTAATTTTTGTCTGGATATCTGGATGCAGATTAGCACTCACAGTCTCCCAAAAGGGATAGGATTACAGAAGAAATTTCAATTACATTGACAAGAATTTCAATGAAATTGAAATTTGTAGCAGCCAACAACCAAACATCCTCTAATTGCCATGTATATACACACCTGGAAAATCCTCCATACAGAATTTCTCCCAACAGTCAGATTCAAATTGTTTGTGTTCATTGCTGGACCACGTAGTGCTGACTATTCCCAGATTAAGGCTGTGCTATCAAATGCAGGCCCACAGGGTAAATACGATCTTGTGCTCGCTATTCAGCCCCAGATTTCTTCATGCTCTTCAGCCCAGCACAGTTCATGGATGGGAAATGGCACAACCAGTAATAATGGCACTTTTTTGTCGCTAGTGCTGCAAAGCTACTGATGTGTTACGGCTTGGGGAATTTCTGCAGTTCTGAGATGCCATAGGTCTGGCCTAAAAGTTACGCTCCAGAAAGGATGGGGAAAAGCCATGTGTTACCTTTGAGAGGACTGTTGTCAGCAGACTGCAAAATCAGCAAAGTTCTGCAAGTAACTGGTTTCACTTCAGACACTGGTGTCCCTGAGTATAAAACTGACTTTGAGTAGGCCCAGGCATGTAAGTCATCCCATTTCCCAATGCAGCACAGACATACCCTGGGGTCACTACAGTCCAGGGATGACGCATTTTCTTGCCTTAGGGTTTTGCCCTTAAACTGAAACTTGTAAACAGATGAAACGCGTTTTCAAGCCAAAGCGCATGCGTACACTCGGTTACACCATCCTCCAAACCTCCTTGCAAGGAAAAAGAAGATCATAACAAAAGCAAGAAAATAAAAACCAGTGCAAATCCTTCCTTCACTTTAAATTTTAAGAGATCCTTCTCCTTAGAAGAAAAAAACCCCAATCCTTATCTAGACCTCAGGCTGTTGTGTAAACTATTAGACCGTATCCAACAGTAAATATGGATTATCTACAGTCTTGAGTTTTCTCTTGGCTGTTTACAAGTTGTTTAAAAAACAAGGCTCAGAAACACGAGGGAAAGAAAGCAAGGGTATAGCTACACAGGAGACAAGGAGGAAGGGAGAAAAAGGCATAGAATAATTCCTCTTCCTCTGATTACTACAGCTCAGTCCTTGCGGCAGGATGGGTTCGGGCAGGGAGGAACTATCAGCAGCTCCATCACAGACGGGTGGAGCCAGACCACCGGGGAGATGGAAACCAGGAGGTTGAGAGCTGCAGCTGCCTTTTCCTGGGAGGAACATCTGTGAAAGCCTGCACAGCAGCAGCAGGGGAGGAGGAGTGGGCACAGGCAAAGAGCGTTCCCAGGGATGTGCTCACACAGATAACTGTCCCTGGATGGTTTCCCAGGCTGCTGCAGCAGCACTTCCCTCCCCTGTCAGGGAGGAGGCAAAGACCATCATGTGGGGCAAGCAGTCGAAGTGTCAGCACGGCCTCTCGCTGCAGCATCCTGTTTCCTGTGCTGCTTTTTGATGGCCGAGGTGGCCAGAATGGGAACAGTTCTTCCTCGCTGACAACACGATGTTTTTTTCTTACATAGGGACATTTACACTCTTGGCAACTCAGAGTCAATACACAAAGTACACAGAAGACAGGATTTGCAGCATTTGGCTGTCCCCTCATGACCAAATGTTTTTCTACAGGAGGCTGCTATCATTATACAGATGGGAAGAAAAAGAGATGACAAATGACATGCTGAAGGTTCACATGTAAGTTTGGAATAGGCTTAGGGCACCAGCTTTTCTGGTGCACAAACCCATGGGCTATTCTCCAATGGCACACTGAAATCACCAAGGATGTTTGCTCTTTGAACTCAGTACAAAGATAGGAATCAGTAAGGTGTGGGGAGTGATCCTCTCAGGCTGGATATCTATATCTACACTTACTGGAATAGATAAACCAGACTATGGGTCATGCTCTGCCTCCAACAGTCAGTGCTGTGACTGGGGACACATATACACAGACCTGAGTTTTATTCTACTCATCAAAGGTTAAGAACAGTCCCTGGTATATGCTACTCCAAAACCATGCTTGGATACTTTCTGGGAAAAAGTCAGACAGGCCAAAGGCATAGCAAGGCTCCTGCTAAAACCCAAGCACAAAGAAAGATAAGCCTCAGCCTTGTTTTATTTATCAGTGTCACTGCAGCCTTAGAAGCTACAGCAACTGAGATACTTGATGTCTTTGCCTCACCTCAGTCTCATGCTCTTCTCACTTGTTTTCTAGATCTAGAAAACTGCTTTCCTCTTTTATGGGCTAAAAATTCGTAGTGGGTACTCTCTTTGCTATTTGTATCTCAAAACTAATGTATATGAAGACTAAAGGTCACTAGGAGCAAGAGGCCAAGTTCAAGAACAAATATAACATAAGTTTAAACAATATTATACCCTAAATTATTACATTGAAAACTTCTGTTCATTTGTTACCTAACTCTGCAGTATCTTTTCTATTTGAGTTGTGAGTTGCCTGACACCAACATTTGACATATGCCCTCATAGTATCTTTTTCTCACTATTGCCAATTAGCATCAAGTTAACCTCATCCCAAGATCTGGAATTGAGATTATTCCTCTACTTAAATGGGAAGAATTCAGACAGCCAGTAGGTGCTGTCTGTACATGCTTAATGTCGTTCTGCTGGGGTAGGAAGCAAGTGGGACAGGGGGAGTCGAGGCCAGCACCCCCAGTTTGGATACAGATACACACTGCACTGCAGGGAAGCCGCTGAGGAACCAATGTTACTATCTTCCCACAAATTTTTCTTCCTCATTTCTCTCACACTCAGTCTTCTGATTCTACATTCATGCTTCTCTCTTACTGCCAACAGAAGTCAGCATGCATAATCTGTTAATACCATTCAGTCACAGAGGCTGAAACTACAGATATATATAAAATTATTGTAAATATTACTAAAGAGAAGTCTCATTCTGATAGTTTGACTTTTATGTTGAGGTACTTCACTGCCGTCTTCTTAATAGAGTTTGACTTTTATGTTGAGGTACTTCACTGCCATCTTCTTAATAGCTTATTTTATATTAAATAGTACACCTAGAAATATATATTATGCAATATACAGACATACACACTATGCAATATATATATACACCATATAAAAATGTGACATAAATATTTACATACTATGTAGTAACTATATTTATATTTTCTATAAACAAACATAAAACAACACATATTATAAAATTAAACAACGTTTGAATATTGTGGAGCTGGTATAAGTGCCACTTACAGCAGGGAGGTAACTGTTCAACAGCAGTGGCATGAGTTATCATATCGTACATCATCAGAGAGGTGTGAGAAGGCACAGATGAGTTTACTGTTTCACCTGATAAACTAAGCCCTGGAGCAAAGGTTCCCTCCCTGACTGACTTCTTGCTCATTTCCTGATGGCTGCCAGCCTGGGAGATGTCTCATAATTACCCTACAGTATCATGTTTGCAGATGATGACCATTTCACACAAGGTCATTTCCATGGAACATCCACAACACTGGTTGCTCCTGGGTACTTCTTCTTCAAACATGAATACTTTAATGCAATCTTCCACTCAGACACTCATAAAACTCTCCAGCCAGCCTTCATTGTGAGCTGCCTCATGGGGTCTTTCTTCTCTCCCCCTACACTTTCCCATAGTTTACCTTGCACAGGATCTTATCTGATTGAAAGTTAATCCTGTAAAAATAGAAAAATCCAGATAACTAAGCATTTGCTTCACTCTGATGAGTTGTTTACAGAAACCTGCAGCTACAGCTCAATAACAACATAATGAAATTGCATCTTTATTCAGTCTCACTGCCATAATTACTGAACAAAAAACATGTGCAGTGTCCTAAAGTTCAGTTACCTTGTTTTTACTGAACTCTTACTGATAGTCCCAAGCAGCTCATGATTTCATGCTGCAGAATGTCCAAGCACAGGAAACACTCTCTCCACATCTCCATCTCCTCTTTACTTCCCAAACAAGGGATTGCAAAATAAAGGCATAGGAGAATGAAGTCACGTAGTAAGGAAGTGACAGGGTCAGAAATGGCCTCTGTGCCTTCTCTGTCTGATGTCATTAAGTATCTGGTAAGCTAGACCCTCATGAAGATCCAGATCCCTGGCGTCTCAGTCATACTAGTGGAGGAAGCCACGGAGCCAAGTTATAGTTGTGTGGAGGAATGGAGACCATGAAGAGGAGAAGTAAAGGAGAACCACTTTTGTAAACTATATAGGTATAGAATAAAATTGCAGTACAACTGATAAACTTACAAGTCAAATTAGGTAGGTGCCAAATCACCTTATTTGCATTCCACGTTAATGTGATCATAGCTACTTGCTTACATTTGCACATTTTTCCAAATATATATCTAAAGATGCAATCTTTGGAACATGTCCTAGTCTAAACAGGAAAAGCTCAGGCTGACAAAGCAGTCAAAACTTTGAAATGATAAGGGTTCATCTCTTCATCAGCAAAAATAATCTTCTTAACATCCAGGAACGACTGCACCATTCTGAGGAATATGTGCTAGAAAAAGTTATACCCTGAAACAAGAAAGCATGTGGAGACAGACAGTGGTAGTGTGTGCTTGCAGACATTTTGTTTTGAACTTCTGTAGACCTTTAAGGTTATGCTGAAAAAAACTATAAGCTTAGTCAAAATTCAAGCAAAATCAGGGTTTATAAAGATTTTCTTCATAACTTGCCGATGTGATCAGTTATTCATAAAAAAAAAAAAAAATCAGCATCTGTTGTGATACAGCCATCAAGAACCTGAAAGAACTGTCAGAGTGAAGACATCACAGCACTCTACCCCACTTTGGCTGCGTAATTGTAATGACTCAGAGCCCGAAGCCCATAGAGAACAAAACCAGCCTTAAGGCACTCTGTGAAAATGCTGGAGATACCGTGCAGAGTTACTGAACTACGGTAAATTCAGAATCCTGGTTTCCAAACCTTGCTTTGCTTGCTGTGTTCACCCGAAGGCGGTGGATCGGCGTGGATCCGCGTCTGTAGGAAGCCACAGGGTGGCAGCGCTGCCCCACGCCGGTGTGCGGCCAGCCTGAGAACAGGAGAGTGAAACCATGTACTCCCAGCTGATTTGAAGTGAGAACTTGAAATACTTATTTTTGACAAGCGAACCTAGTTATGCATTTCAAGGATTAAACTGAATCTAGCAGAAGAAAACACGCCTACTCTGAAGAATTCAAAATTTAAATTTGATACTGTTCCTTCTGTCCTAATTAAAGCTATTTTGCTACCATGTCACATAAGCAAAGCACATAATTACAGAACTTCAGTTTCAGAAAATTATCAATTCAGTGAATACTATGCAGTACACCCATATAAATACACATTTATATAACTTTTATATAAAGACCAATATTCTTTATAAATCTGAAGTCAAGTTGACATCTGTTTCATTCGTCAGTCTGGGTGGTGAGTCCTTAACGGGCCAAATTGCAGGCACATTCCTGGGCTCCCATGTGAAGGACAAGAGCTTTTCCGAGAGAAAAGGTGAGTGCAGCTGAAAGGTAGCTCACCACAGGCTCTACTCCCTACAGACAGCACAGGTGGGACAGTGCCAGATTTAGAGGACCATCCTAAACAGAGAGAACCAGTGCCATCCAGGCACCCCCACTGTGTCCACATGTCCCACGGTGTCTGCCCTCCAAGCGTGCACCATGTGCTCACTTCGCAAGGATGAAACAATCTGCGCATTGCAAGAGTGCAAAGCAGCGGTCTTACTTCAGGCGTTTTAACATTAGAATCACAAAAAAAACAAGTGCTGAGAGCCTCGCGGTTCTCAGGGGACTTGGGCATATTTGAGACTTCTCAGTCACCTGTTCATACCTTTGTTTCACTTGGGGTGAGCAGTCTGCTCATACACTTGGCTCCCACAGGTTACTGCTGTGGACTATCCCTTCAATATCACATAAAGTCACTTAAAAAAAAAACCAAAAAAAACCAAAAACAACCCAAACCAAACCCAAACAAACAAACGAACAACCCCCCCCCCCCCAACCCCTAAAATTAAAATCATTTTAATACAAGAGGCCGTGACCAGAGTCCTGCTGCAGTGCAACATACACGTATGGAGCAGCAACACTGGCAGCGTGCTGTTGTGGCGAGCACTAATGCGCTGCTGGCCCCTGTCAGACCAACGCCGACCACTCGGTTCAGTCCGAGAGCGCGTGTGGAGCGGCCAGGCCAGAGACCAAGGGGGCTGCAGCAAGCTAAAGAGGCGCCGAGGCCAGCGCCCCACAGAAACGCCTGGTGCGTGCCACTGGTGTTCACAACGCCTGAGCTGAAAGCCGCATCAGCTCTCCGGCAGCTCCGCTGGCAAAGGCGCTGCCTTGGACGTGGTCGAGCTGAAGCCTGTTATCAGTTTTACAAGCTTTAGCACATGAGACAATGGCAGAAACTGATGCACAGGAAGTTCCAGCTGAACACAAGGAAGAACTTCTTTACTGTGCGGGTGACCACGCACTGGAACGGACTGTCCAGAAAGGTTGTGGAGTCCCCCTAACTGGAGGTACTTCAAGAACCGTCTGGACACAATCCTGTACCATGTGCTCTGGAACGACCCTGCTTGAGCAAGGAGGTCGGACCAGATGACCCGCTGTGGTCCCTTCCGACGTGCCCGGCTCTGTGATTCCGAGCGGAGCCGCGGGCCCGTCCCGGGGCGTACCGCGGCTCCGGGGGCGGTGAACGACAGCGGAAGCGCTGCAAGAGCGGCCCCCTCCCTCCCCTACTCCCTCCCTCCCTCCCGCCGCCGTGACTTCCGGCGGCCGCTCTAGCCGCGCCGCGTCTATGCCCGCGGCGCTGGGGAATGTTTATTGTCGCGGGGAGTCGGCCCAGCACCCGGAACGCCGCCGGGCGACCGGCACTCACCGACCGGCACCGCGCTGCGCCCTGCCCTGCCCTGCCCCGACCGCCGCCCGGCCGCCCGCCCGCACGGTAACGGCCGCCGCCCGCCGACGGGCCGCGCTCCTCCTCCTCCTCCCCCTCGCCGCCGTCTCGGGTCCGCGGGCCCGGCCCGGCAGGAGCCGCCGCCGCCGCCGTTGAGCCCCTGCGTCCCGCCCCTCTCCGCCGCCGCCCCTGCCCGGCCGAGGTGAGAGAGGCGGCGCGGGGCCTCCCCCGCCTCGCCGCGGCCCGGCCGGTGCCTCCCGCCGCGGTGCCGATCGCGCCCGGGCCGGGAGGGTGTGCGTGGCCGGGGCAGGGAGGGGGAGGAAGGGGCAGGGCATCCTGCGGGGGAACGGCCCGTTCCCCGACAAGCCCGGCCGGCCCGCGCCCGGCCCCGAGGGCTTTGTGGCGGCCCCGTGCCCTGCGGCGGCCGATGTCCGCACAAGCCGGCGCTGCCGAGCGGCGGAGCTCGGCGTGGCCAGGCCGCCTTGCTGCCTGCGCTTTGTTTGTGCCGTGCTGGCCGCAGAAGTTTCGGGCTGGGGTTGATGGGGGGAGAAGGAATAGTTGGTGACCAGAGCGTTGTGACGCTGGTGTACATAGGGCTTTGAGTGAGATTCTCAGCAACGGGAATAGGAAGGGTACTCGTGCTTCCTCAGCTGGGACGTGCAAATGGTAAAAATGTTTAACTGAGAGGGAGTGAAAGGCTTACCCGTTGCCTTAAAATATTTTGTTACAGCTAAACATTTTTACTTTTCTTACGACGTTTCATCGTTTTGAAATGGCCACCGCACTTGGTTCAGACTTCTGTCATGCTTAAAATGATTTTCCCTGTATTATAAAGACCAAAAGGATTCTTCTTAATGCTTGGCATTCAAGTATTCCTGGATGTTCTAAGGGAAAGATGGCACAAACTTGAGTTCAAGTGTATCTTGCTTTGAATATGAATACACCTTTTGATGAGAGAAAGATTTGAGGAAAATGGCGTGTTATGCATTATTTAAAATATGCTTTTTTGTCTCACTCTATACAGTTTGGTTTTATTCTTGCAAATGGATTTGTGTTAGATGACCACATGGAGATGCAGTAGGCTTATCCAAGAGCAGGATTGAAGTCCTACTTGCTTATGATATAGCTGATATTATCACCCTGTGCATGGATCTAATTGAACAAGTCCCTGCTTTGATACTGGCTTTGGACATATTTGAAAATTTTCTCCCCTAAAATATAAACAGTCGTGACTCTGTAAATCCTGAAAGGTGAGAGTAGTAGCTTCAAGATGGCCTTTTGCTTTAGGCACAGTTTAACTTGCCATCGCAACAGAAAGTTGCAATGCATGCCCCACTAGCAGAGTGGTTGGAACGAAGAAAGTTGTTTGGAGCAGAGGATGTTCTGCACAGACGGTAGTAGCTATGTTGGTCTTGGTTTCAGGGAGTCATTCACCAGCCACTGTGAGCATACTGTGTCTAAGGATTCCAGCAAATTTCAGAGGTCTGACACCTCCAGGGTTTTATGTGGACTTGTCTCCTGAGGGGCTGAACACAAGTCTTCAAAAGTACGTCTTCAGAGGAAGGATGTAATCATCTCTCTCCATTCCTGACAGGCTTTATTTATTCTCCATTCTCATATGGAACCATCCTGTAGAGGTTCATGTTAACTTGTTCAAAGATGCCTTTCAGGCATTAGTTTGACAAATGTCTACTAACACAATCGTGACCAATATCCCTTCAGCTGGGCTGTTGGAATTGTTTGTGGAATTGGTCAGTTTGTGAACTGCTTTGGAGAAAGGTTAAAAATAACCAGTACAAGTTGCTTATACTTAGCTGGTGAAAAAGGTGTTTATTAAACCATTCTGACATTAACATAACCATTGGTAGATATCCCCCATCTACCTTTATAGCTCCGAGTTTATTGGATCAAAGGTAGTCAAGAGTTTCAAATAATACTTTGTTTATATACCCCATCCCAAGTGCCTTTCCGTTTTCTTTGATGGTGGTGCTGTGGTTGGTTTGGAACTTTCTGAAGACGGAGTGCGGGCTTTTTTAAGACTGTAAGATTTCCATGCAGTGTGTTTTGTCTTCACGTGTGTTTATAGAGTATCTAAAATAGTATGTCTATGATTCTAACAGTGGATGTAGAGGTAATGCATTAACAGCTTGAGTGTTCACTCTTTCCTCCAAAGTATTTCTTATTTTGTGGGGTTTCTCTAGTTTCAGTGTAGGATACATTACAGTGTCAAATATCCTTACATTAGCTTTTGTTGTTGTTTTTATTTTTGTGTTAATTATCATGCTTAGTCTATCTACTTGTTTTCCTTCCCTTTTTTTTTTTTCTCTTAGGGTGATACTCCAGATGTATCCCTGAAATCTATGTCAAAAAGAAAGAACAATCTTCTAAAATTTCCTTGATAAAACAAAATAATGCAAACTTCTGCAGAGATGTATTTAAATTTGTTTCCTGGTGTAAAACACCTTGAAATCAAAGCTAGTTTCTTGTGTTGGAGAAAGTCAAATGAAGTACGTAATTTAAAAGAAATACTGTACATATAGAAAAATTGTTTTCAAATTTAACCAATTATTAAATTAGCTGGCAAAACTAATTTTAGAAATGAGATTTAGACTGCCAAAATTTTATAGTTCAGATGAGAGAACCTTCAAAGGGCAAAATTAATCAACAAAACCTAAGCTGAGCTCAATAAAAACAACTTAAGCGTTTGCAAATCCAGAATTGGAAAGAACCAGATGTTTGGTTTCTACTCAGCCTCTCTGTTCTGCAAGTGTAACTGCATAAGTATGTAATATAAATAGGCTTGTATGTAAGAAGCACTATTTTCCCCATTTTGCTGAAAAGATATGGAAATGCAGAAATTCAGGTTTTGGGAAATAACAGTCAGTGCTACAGTAGTGCGTATGAATGGCAGAGAATACAAGAGCCAGCTGGGAAAGAGGAGGATCAGAATGTTCCAGCTGGTCATGCTTGTAACATCTTTCTGTCTTGGACATTGTTAGACCTTTTTTGTAAACATGTTCTTCAGATTTATTTTTTTTTAATGTAGTCCATGTATTTTTATTTTTTAAGAAAGTTTAAGTTGCTTTTGTTCTCATGGCTCCTCTGAATTTGAAGTTACTTAAGGCTTCCGAAAGAAAGGTAATAGGACATCTTCTCTGTAGATTATTTTTTCCTTTATTGTAAGTAAGGTATGAGAGTAAAATGAATGCTCAAGTCAAAGATTGTGGTATGTTAACACTTTCTTTCTGCTTGATCACAAATATCCAAGCCTAGAAACATTTTGGTTACCCAGTCTTTGCAAGCCATGCCTTGGAAGAGTTTTAACATTGTATTTCTATGTTTAATAGGAATGGCTGTGTTCAGAATCATTGACATAATATATATACAATGTTAAATTAAAAAGCCCCTACCTAAGTATCTGTTGTCTTGAGCTTTCAGTACATGGCTAATTAAAATGGGGGCACACCACTGTAATCTGTGTAATTTTATTTCTTTTTTTAGTATCTATGCAAGTAGATTGTACTTCTAACCGAGACACATTGTAATTGCTGAAAACATCCTTACTGACAGCTCCATAGCCATCTTTTTGGCTTAATAATAGATCTTTTTCTTTTAAATTGTAATGTTCCTCTCTTTTCAACCACTTTTACCTTTGTTCTGAATGAGCACGTGACTTTTCTCCCTGGATCTTTTTAAGATAAGCCATGTTTTATGGGGACATTATCATACAATACTATGGTTTGCCTAGATGTTAGCAACCTTTTAATGGTGTTATGCAGGACGCTGATGTTCTTTCAGAATGTAGAGGATAAGTGTGCCAGCAGATGCTTGCTGATAATTGGGAGATGCTGCTGATTGGAGGTATCTTGCTGACAATCTTTCCTGAGTTCCAGTAAATGGACTCAGCAAGAGCCAGGAGATGGGGCCAGGGTGGAAAACAAATGCCTCTCTGAAGATGCCACAGGTTCCAGCTCTGTGCTGGCCCTGCCTGCATGCCGTTCAAAATCTGCACATGTGCTATCTTTGGATCTGGTGCCATAAATTACTTGCCCAATCTGTAGTAGTCCATCAAAACCAGATGGGATAAGTAATTTCTAACTTTGAGGATTCATGTAATTTTTAGTTCAATAAAAAAGATTAAAAAAGGGATCTGGGAGTACTAATTAGTTACTGTTTGTTCTCTTCTTTGCCTGCAATCCCTCCACCCCCACATGTAACCTTTGGTTTTTCTGTTTTCCTCTTGCTGTTTCTTCATCTGTTTTCTGTATTATCATCCATCTTGCCTTTTCTTATACTGGACAAGCCAACAATTACAGAATAATTCTTTCAGCAGGGAACAAGCTGAAGTGTGTAAGCAGTAACCACCACAGCAGCTGACCCAGTATGTTGTGCACCTATGCCATGTAGTTTGTTACTTCTGTGTTGTCAGTGAGTGGTAGTCAAAGATGCACCTCGAGTTCTCGATTACAGACTGTGGCGTGATGTTTAGGAAGGCATAGTCAGATGAAAATACTGATAAATAACATTAATGTTGTATCTTGAAGATTTCCAATATAGAACATAAGGCCAAAACATTTAAAGTGATATAAATGCATCATAGTCTGTTAGGTATGTTATTGTTCTTGATGCATAGCATCCTACTTTTTCCATGGCATTGACCATGTGGAGCATTCCACATATGTGACAGTTTTTCTTTAATTTTGTTCTTTGCTTTCCTTTTTGTTTATTTTGGATGAAATACTGCTAAAATGTTTATATAAGTCCTTTTCACTGTATGCCAATGATCTTGCTCTTGTCCCCTCTCATTTCTTCACCTGAGATCTATTTGAGATGCCTGCTGTCTTGGCTTTGTATGGTTCCAGGAGAGATGTTGGGCATTCTTGGGCTGGGATGAGTGGTAGCCCAGCTGCTGGTGTTAGGATTCTCTTTCCAGCTGAGGTGTGTGTGAGGAGGGTCACCTTTGATGTGCATGGGCAGTCTGGATGTGCTTCCTGGGTGCCTTAGGTGTGCAGTGCATGCACTGGGCAGCCATCCTGTGCCTCCACAGTTACCCGTGCTTTTCCTCAGAAACATTCCATCCCACTCTGGCTGTCCAATGCCTTCCTGTGGGCAATGCAGAGGGTCAGCCCAGGCTGGTGCTGCCACCAGGACACTTTGTGTAGTCTGCTTTAAGCTATTACTGGGAGAGATAGGCCAAGAGTGCTGGATGAAGATGGCAAAGCTGTGGTAGCAGGCTGTCTACAGACTACAGTTTGTGTAACCGGTGTTAGTTCAAAGTGGGCTCATCCAGTCCAACACAAATGTCACAAATAATTCAGAATTATCAACTTCAGCAGTCAGAGAAGTGTATTTTCCTGAGGTGTCTAATGACATCCTCAAACAAGCTGAGGAAAGATTATCCATTGGAGCTATGGAAGAAGCTTCAGTAATCTTTACAGTGTCTTGATATACTTAGTAAGAATTATAACATATTTAACTGGCATTTTAAAATATTCTCATATATGTGTGTTTATGCACTTCATTTCTGTTAAGTCTGGCAATATGGCTTTGAACAAATTACCTCCTATTTTCTAGCACAAAGGATGCAGACCTCCCCCTCCCCTCACACTGTTAAATGAGTGTAGTGGCTTCCGTTTCTTGTCTCTTTTAAGGGACAAATGTATACAATGGCATTAATAGGTAATTTTTTATTGGTATGTTTAATTTTATCATTTTTGTTTCTCAGGATGTGATCTTCGTGGTGAGCTGGTGGGAGAATTGAGTTGTAAATCACCCCAATGGATGCGGACAGTGATGTTGCACTGGACATTTTAATCACAAATGTAGTGTGTGTTTTTAGAACAAGATGCCATTTAAACTTGAGGAAGATTGCATTAGAGGGAGCAAATGTGATATACAAGCGTGATGTTGGGGTAAGAGATTCAGCATACCTCAGTTATCTGGTTTTAGAAATGTTCCTTAAGCTAAACATTCTTCTACCTAATACCTGTGTATGGTGGATAGAGAAAAGCAGAATTTTCTTTCTCTATTTCTCTTGCTGTAGGTATTTAGTCACTAATACATACTTGTACGGTAATGAGAGGGATGAAATGCTGTCTCAGGAGACAGCACTTGGTGAGGTGAATATTGTGTACAAGGTATGTGATGAGGCCTCTTACACCTCAGGGTCTGTTTTGCCTCCCAAAATTTGATGACTGTGTCAAGAAAATATATCTTGATAAGGAGTCAGCAGTATCAAATCACTGTAATAAGAAAAAAAACCCAGCATGGTGCTTGTAGTTTTCAGCCTTTTATTCAGTGAAAAATACCTTCATTTAATCTATTTTGTGTACTCTGAATCATTGGCTAGTTCATGCTTATTTTGCTCTTCACGGGAGCTTAGGTGTTTTAATTACAGAAAGGCATGAAGGAGCAGTTCAAACCTATCAAAACTAAAGGGAGTTTTGCTGTAACTTTAGTTGATTTGGGTAACAGGTAATATTTTTTTTCCAATATGAAATTGAATTACTGCTAATTTGCAATTTTTCTACTTTTCTTTTTTAGAAGGTTTTAATGAAGCTTAGGAAACCTAGGATTACGGCCACAATTTGGTCCTCAGGAAAAGTTATTTGCACAGGAGCCACAAGGTGAGTTCATGGAGATTCTTTCTCTAACGCTAAATCCTTGTGTATTTTAAAATGCAACATTGTAGATGAAGAAGAGTTGGTACTTGCTGCTGCTTTGATTGGCTCACACTGGATCACATGTAGATCTTGTCAAGCAAGTATTTGAGAGGAAGTTTTCTGTGGGAAGTGTGTGGCTCAGACAGTGTTGAAATCTTAACATCAGTTTAGCCTTCTTGGGAGAGCAGCAGGGAAAACCACCTTATTAAGAAAATCCTAAAGAGATTTGAGAAGCCTTTAAGAATTCTGTGTGTTTAGGTAGAAGTTGAGACTTGGGAAGGGATGACCTTTCCTGAGGATATCTCTTATTTTTTCACAAAACCTCATCTGAATTTAATCAAGTTTTACAGTTCTGAGAGACTGGAAAGAAGCAAAAGCAGACTCTCAGTTCAGATACATCTGACACTCACTAACTCTTAAGAGCTGAATTCCTTTAAGATATGTCTGCATTTCAAAGTAGGGATGAGGTTAGGTAAAATAGTAAATTTGCATCTGTGTATGATCTCTGTTCCAAAATTAAAGAGGATTGTTCAGGGTGTTGACTCCAGACTGCCCATGATCTTATTAATCTGTTAAGGGTACTTAAAGTCATGTATGATTAAAACATGTCTCGCACTTCAGCTGGAGCCAAGTGCCAAGATATTCTTCAAACAGGGCATGGACGACTCCATTGGAATGTCTATCTAGTTAAAATGTACTTACAGTAGGATGAAGTGAAGTCTGTCCGTGAGATCATAGTTGATGTGCTACATTATCCAGTGGTTCATTTTGTAGTCTGAGTAGCTATTGTGGTGTGTATGTGCACAACTATATATATACTCTATTTTTGTTAATGCCAGAGCCTTTTCTTTCTCCTTTATAGTGAAGAAGAAGCTAAATTTGGTGCCAGACGACTAGCTCGTAGTCTACAGAAACTGGGTTTTCAGGTAATTCGGATGAAAAAGGACTTGCATGACTCAAGCAATGCTGGTAGTTCATTTTTTAGAAACAAAGAAGAGGGAGCATAATGATTTCGCAGTTAATGTGTTTTCACTCTAATGCCCCTTTTGTGTCTGAATACATTTTCCAGATGCTGGTTAAAGAGAAGCAGATTTGTTTTGTGGATTTGAATTTTGTTTGGCAGCTCAGAGCAGTGCTTCTTCACTGGATAATGAACAACAAAATTTGTTTAATATATGAACCACCCACAGATGCATCTTAGATAAAACATGCAATATCCCAAAAGATTTATTTGGAAAATGCTGAAACTTTGCTGTAATTTGAACATAATTTTCACTCATTTCTGGTGGAATAGTAGATACATTTCCATCTTAATAAGGGCAAGTTTGAGCCTCTTAAATTAAAGAGGAAGGAGAAAAAAGTGATCCTGCACTGCACTGGCATGTTGTACAGCTGGAAATAAGCCAAATAAAATACTTAGGACAGGAAACACTGTCTTATCTGGGTTTGGGCTAATGTTGCCAGTCAGGAATACCACTTGCATTTCATTGTAGGGGTTGAAGAACAGCAACGTGAACCACTTAAAATGACACGATTTGGTGCTCTAAAACTTCCTGATTGTCTGTTGTGCTGTTTACACACAGGTTTGGTTTAGGGACAGACAATTTAATAGACACAGTAGCTGTCATTTTCAGGGAGAGACTACTTTTGATTATAGTACATAAAGGCAGTGGTGGCAGCCTATGCTGGCAATGCTGCATCACACCCCAGCAAAAGTGTCACACTCCTACTGTCACAAATGTGTACTTTGGACCCAGCCCTTTAAAGTTGGAATGGAATGTTAAGTTAGTGAGGTGCACAGTACTTCCAGGGTGGACACACCAAGTTTTGTCATAAAGTGAGCAGTTTGTGTTTTGAAGATTAAGTTGCTTCTAACTGTCTTTCTAACTAACTTTCTATCTTTCTAACTACCATTCTAAAAAGTATAGATTGAAGAGGGACGACCGTTTAAAGTTTAGGCAATCTCAGAAAATGAGCAAAAGATTCCGCAGTGACACTGCCAACACTGACCTCCTCGTCTCGGTTTCTTTGTATAACAGTTGTCTATTGGCTATTTTGTTGTCATCTAAAGTGTCTGTGGTAAAGAGTAACTAAAAGTTATTCAAATAGTTTGAGTTGGGTTTCAGAAAGTTACAGAGTAGAAAACCAGTTTGCTCTACTGGCTGCTGGAGGTTTAAAACAAAGCAATTGTCACCTTTTTTCTTATTCTTAGCTTTAATACAAATGGTGTATGGCAACAAGGCATTAAAGAAGTTCACAATATTTTTCTCTGCTTACTTTGATATTCTGAGAGCTGTTAAATTTAGTTTCTTTTCAGTGGGGAGGTGTTTAGTACAGCAGTTTGTGTTCTTTCTGTCCTTAAACTGTACTGTAACCATACTGCTGTAGTGACCATGCTACAACTGTGAAGTATCTAGTTCAGCAGTTACTCTGCCACAGAAGGATAATGTAAGTGATCTGAGTCCATTAAGTACTCTTTAGATGCCTGTTAGAAAGGCATCAGTCTCAAGGTTCTAATTTTGACTCATCAAAATATTCGAAGTAGTATCCTTGTCTTTATTTTTTTTCCAACCCATGCATCTGACTTGCTGTAAAGTAAATTTCTAATGTCTTCTTTTTCCCTCTCTTTTGAAAAGGTAATTTTCACAGATTTTAAAGTTGTGAATGTTTTAGCAGTGTGCAACATGCCCTTTGAGATCAGATTGCCAGAATTTACGAAGAATAACAGGCCTCATGCGAGGTATGTAGGATATTAAAGAATTTTAGTCCTGGTATACTTCTTAAGCTTTTATTTTTCAGTTCTAGATCTCTCTTTTTTACTTTTCATTTTGTTTTCTAGTTATGAACCAGAACTTCATCCTGCCGTGTGTTACAGAATAAAATCTCTCAGAGCTACCTTACAGATTTTTTCCACAGGCAGTATCACAGTTACAGGTATTTTAATGTCAAAAAATAAATATTTAACTTGTTGGGAATATTTAACTTTAGAGTCAGTAGGTTTGGGAAAGCAAGATGTTTAAAACAGTCAAAAGATAATGTTGAAAGGATCTGGTTTCCCTGTGCTAGCACCTAGTTTGTTTTTGAGTGAAAGTGCCAGAAGAGTTGTAGAGAAAGTGTTGTTATTGGTAGGTTCAAAAAATAAGTTAGAATGTACACAGTCTGGTTTTTTTAATGAAACCAAAAGGAAGATAGCACTTAAAAATACAGGTAATTATTGTTTATTTAAATATTTGAATTTTCTTCATTTTTTTCTTCCATTTGTAGAGATGCTAACTATACTGCATTTAGCATTAACATCCCTTTCATAAATACCTATTTCCAAACTGCAAATTTATGGAAACTCATAGGGTAGCTTAGCATTTTGACATAAATGAAGCTGACCAATATTTACAGTTCTTCAGCCTTGGGCTCTCTTCTGTTAAAGCTCAGCTAAGAGAACCACCACTGATTCACAGGCATCAGTGATTTTTCCCATGTAATCAGAGACGTGATTGTCCTGGGTCTTGGAGAGGCCATGCCATTTTTTTCCTCTCTCTTCATTATTTTCATTTTTCATTCTCTTTTCTGTTTGCTTGTGGGATGTCCACCACCAGTGTCCAGGTACAAGAAGTCAGGTTTTTCAGAGAATACAGGTAAAAATGCTACAGAACCAAAAAAAATCTTTGCATATCACTTTAGCAGGAATTATGTCTTGCAGTTGTTAGAGCTCAGCTACTGGTTCAGAAGCTGGGTAAGGATTTCTTTATTTTCACATCTTAATTCCTTAACAAATGCCTATGTTTATGCAGAACTTTTCTGACAAGATATTGGATGCAATGTTTTCTAAAGAAGACAAACTTCCATCAGATTCAGTAATCTAAAAATGAAGGGCTAAAAGTATTTCAAGATTGCAGTATATATGTTCAGAACAGTGCAGCTGGTCTAGCCAAAACTAGAAATTAAATTTAAAATAAGTAAGAAGCCTTAGTATCACTGCAGTAATAAAAAGCTCTCAGCGTGTCTTGTCAGTCTCCTAATGAGATTCAGCTTCTCTGTAAGATTCTTATTACTTCATTGCTTACAAAATCACTTTCATAGTTTCAGAATTGTCATTTCAAATATGAAGGTAAATATGGTAAACATAGAAGCTTTGCATCCTTCTAGTTTAGTTGTTGCAGTGAGTTTGAAAAATACCTCAGACCTCTGTTGATTTTGTAGGCTTCTGCCTTGCCTCTCTTCTAGAGGAAAAAAATGTCCAGTCTTACACTTCTTATTCTAAAAATGTTTTAAATTACGTTTCAGCCTTAGTGCACTCCTTCTCAAGTGTGCTCAGATGAAGTTTCTTTTAAAGATTTTTGTTTCTAGTACTAGCACTTGTAATACCTCTGACTCAGAGAATTTTATTTGAGATAATTAGAAATGTTACAAAAAACCCAGGAAGGTGGTTCTTTTTATGAGTCAAGTATAAAAAGATTTCATTACTTTTGTAAAAGATAATAAAAATCACTAGCATGTAAGAGAAAGAAGTATTGTTTCTTTGACTCCAAACTGAGAAACGAGGGGGATTTTTAGGGAGGTTGTGTTGTTTTGTTTTATTTTTTCCTTCTCTTATATGCTCTAGAATGATGATCCAGTTTTTACATCTCTTCAGCCTTAGAGAGAGTTGCATTTTTTTGCTGGAACTACTTCCATATTCATATTCTCATTTTTTGAAGGCTTTTCCTTTCCTGAGAAATTTCTTTTCTAATAGCAGCCTTAATAAATTTAAGCAGGGTGCAGTATCTAGCCAGAAGACAAGTATCTTTCACCAGGCTTGTTTTAGTTGAGTACTTCACTCGACCAGTGTGAAAATACAGGAAGAATCCTGTTCTTGTCCATTTGCTTTCTGACTGAGCATGTAAAACAATAATTATTTAAGTAACTTATTCTTAAGTTATTGGGTTTGGGAGTAATTTTGAACAGTTATCTATACTTGGAAGAAACTTGTGAAGCCTAAA
Organism: Nicator chloris; assembly: GCA_013400495.1. Classification (NCBI taxonomy): domain Eukaryota; kingdom Metazoa; phylum Chordata; class Aves; order Passeriformes; family Pycnonotidae; genus Nicator; species Nicator chloris. The sequence continues at coordinate 67,820 of WAAE01021253.1, forward strand.
GTGGGGTTAGAAAACCCCTGAGTTCCTACTCATCAAAACATGTAGGAAAATGCTGTTCTCCCTTATCTGCATCACCGAGCTTCTATCCAGCATTAATATTTTCCAGCATGTTACTGCTCACTTATTTGCAATCTTAATTTTTCATTGCGTAAAGTGGTCTGGTACCAGCAGAAAGCGTTGCTAGGTCACTTTTCCTTTTCTTTGCCTGGATACTCATAGATCATGTCAGATAACCCTCATCTGCTTCATCCTGAGATGATAAAACCATTCCCTGGTTTGCCGGTTTTGTCCTGAGATCAATGATGAAGCTATTTGCAAAACCCAGGATAGAAAGTAGTAGTCTATAATTTTCAAACCTAAAATAACCTTGCTGGAAATGTACTTCAGTTAAATCCAGCGTTATTTAACAGTAGGTTTGTCGGTAGGTTTTTAAAGCAAGAGCTAAAGGTGGCTACGCTTGAGGAAATACAAATTTCTAGAAGATTGACATGAGTAAAAGAGCTTATTTTACCTCTGCCACTCAGGCTCTTCTCTGGGCTGTTTAAGCCAGTAAATTGAAAATCAGCCAAGTTATGAAATTAAATGACAGTATTATTTAATCTATCCATTGACAAATGTAGAACATCTTGCAGATTAACTCACAAGAAAAGACTTTCACATGAAAAGTGATCAGAGAAAAACTTTGTTAAGTTAGGAGAAATGGGGGAGAACTTATTGTCTATGGTATGAAGTTGTGATTGCTAATAATATTAAGGTTTTTTTAAAGGTACTGTTGTTTTAATTTCTGATTCCCTGATTTTTCTCTTGCTATTGCCTTTTTTTTTTTTTTTTTTTGAACTGTGTCTCANTTTTTGAACTGTGTCTCAGGGCCAAACGTAAAGGCTGTTGCCAGTGCTGTGGAACAGATTTATCCATTCGTGTTTGAAAGCAGGAAATAAATTTTGTAATTCACCACTTGATGGTTAGGTTTCCTAACCAAGCACCTTCAAAGACTGCTGCACATTGGACTAAAAGCAAAAAGGAAAACTGGACCAACCATAGCAGAGGAATACAGACTCTTTTACTTGCTCATGGCCACAGTATAGACTCCAGTTCTTTTGGATTTTACTCTTAACAGTGCTGTATTGTAAAAACGGAAGTTTACAAGATATGAAATTGCTGCTTTTAAAAAGACATTCTATTTATTTTTGCAGTAATTTCTGTGTATTCATAAGCAAAGCTGTCACGATGTGCACTACTTTTAAGACCTTTTTTTTTTTAGCTTGAGCTTGTGTTTTATTTGTGAATAGTCTTTTACATTTTTGTATGCTGAATATTGGGCACCAAAGAAGCTGTAAAAGTTATCTTTTTCACCTGATGAATGTGCACAAATAAAAGTTTGGAAAATATTTCTCTTCATACCTGTTCTGTTATATTCCTTCCCTTTTTATATTACAATTAAAATTGTATAGTTGCAAATTAATTTGAAACAATGTAAGAATAGTCTTTTGCTGATACCTTCTGTTTCTGTTTGTAGTATGTGTAAAACTTTGTGCGTGGGTTAGATTGAAATCTATAGTAGTTACGTATGTTTATCTGAGGATGAAATTTGGTTTGTTCTCAGTTCTCTTAACTACATGCCAGACTTCAAGTATTTTCTTGTTGTTACATGAAGAGAAGACCTTTCTAAATATAAAGGTCTACAGCAAGTGTTTTCCTGTACATGAAATGTAGAATATGCTGAGTTGGAAGGGAGCCATCAGGATCACCGAGTCCAACTCCTGGCCCTGCACAGGACACTCCAAGAGTCACACCCTGTGCCTGAGAGCACTGTCCAAACGCTTCTTGAACTCTGTCAGGCTTGGTGCTGTCACCACTTCCCTGGGGAGCCTGTTCCAGTGCCCAACCACCCTCTGAGAGCAAAACTTCTTCCTGATCCCTATACTAAACCTCCTCTGACTCAGCTTCACGCTGGTTCCTCAAGTCCTCTCACTGCTCACGAGAGTGAAGAGATCGGTGCCTGCCCTTCTGCTTCCCCTCGTGAGGATGTTGAAGACCACAATGAGCTCTCCCCTCAGTCTCCTCCAAGCTGAACAAACCAAGTGACCTCAGCCCCTCCTCATAAGGCTTCCCCTCCAGACCCTTACCATCCCTGTGGCCCTCCCTTGGACTCTTTCTGATAGCTCGATTACATTATCAATTTATGAAGCTACTGTAGAAAAAACAACTGCCTTGTCCACCTGCTCAATGCAAAAGAAAAAAATTTAATTGTGAACTTCAGGAAAATTATTGTGCTTCAACTGGAGATGACGTTGTGGTCACTCTAATCCAGCCTATTGCTGAATGATTAACACAGACCTTTTCTACACTCTTCTTACTGTATACTGTTTTGATGACAGGAGCTGCCAACAGGCAATGAAGCTTGATTCTGGCATGTATTATTATTGGTATTAATCTTGGACTTGGAAGCCAGTAGTTGTTTCTCTCAATAAGTGCACATTTGAAGCAGGAGAGGTGAATGCTTAAAAGTAACTGCAAATGCTACTTTTAAAAAGATACAATAAATATGTATAAATGTATGTATGTCTTTTTTCCCTATCTCACTGAAGAGAAATGTAACACTGCTCTTGCATGTCGTAGGTAATGTTCAGTCCTAGGGGGTGCTAAAAATAGTAAATTGAGCTGTTACTGTACCAGAAATCACAACTTTGAAAGAAAGGTGGAAGAACATCTGGAGGAAGCAAATGGCTGGCATGACAGATTTCATCTGCCTGAAGAGCGGGTGTAGAACTTGGGGCTGTCCATAGTGACTTTGTGCAGTATGTAAAGGAAGGAGTAGATTGGGAAATGCTTCACCAAATCCCTCAGGACAAAAAGAAACAAAACTGCCATAAGTCATAAGTGGTATGTTCATAAAAGCCTCTTGGAACTCTGTGTGAGTGTCAGAGAGTGGTTTGGGTTGGAAGAGACCTTCAAGATCATCTAGTTCCAACCCCACTGCCATGGGCAGGGACACCTTCCACTGGACCGGGTTGCTCAGGGCCCCATCCAACCTGGCCTTTAACACTTCCAGGCATGGGGCATCCACAACTCCAGGCAACCTGTTCCAGTGCTTCACCATCCTCACAGTAACATATTTCTTCCTTATACCTAATCTAAACTTACCCTCTTTTAGTTTAAAGCTGCTCTTCCTTGTCCTGTCACTACATGGCCTTGTAAAAAGTCCCTCTCCATCTTTCTTAGAGGTTACCTTCAGGTAATGACAAGTCACAATTAGGTCTTCTCTTTTCCAGATGAACAATTCCAATTGTCTCAGCCTTTCCTCATAGGACAGGTGTTCCATCCCTCTGATCATCTTCATGGCCTCCTCTGGACTCACTCCCACAGGTCCATGTCCTCCCTGTGCTGGGACCCCAGAGCTGGATGCAGCCCTGCAGGTGGGGTCTCACAAGGGCAAAGGAGAGGTGCAGAATCCCCTCCCTGGCCCTGCTGCCCACACTGCTTTGGATGCAGCCCAGGATACAATTGGCTCTCTGGGGTCCAAGTGCACATTGCTGGGTCATGTCCAGCCTCTCATCCACAGAACTCCCAAGTCCTTCTGGGCACAGCTGCTCCCAGTGTGTTCATTCCCAGCCTGTGTTATACTGGGGATTGCCTGGACCCAGGTGCAGCACCCTGCACTTGGCCTTGTTAAATCACATGAGATTCGCATGGGCCCACTTCTTGAGCTTATAACAAGGTTTATAACCATGAAATTATGAAGTTGAATTCAACAGTCGGGGAATTCAATATAGCACAGTATATGTAGCAAAGCTTGCTATTCTCAAGTTTTCCAGTTTGTATCAAATAAAGTGGACCTTGGCACTAACTGATGTAAATAAGGATTTTGTGCATAGTCAAAGAGCAATGAACAAACCACCATTAGGGAACACTAGTTATTACAATTTAGAAAAAGAAAAAGCAGAAGGTATTTAAGCAATGAACAAAATTGAAATGGGTTTTGAGGGACGAAGTGTAGTCCCAAACTGAGGAGTGAGGATTTGGCCATTACAACTACAATAGCTGTTGTAGGTTAGGCTTGCCTCTTTGAATCAAATTACAAAACTCTTGAGTGCTACCAGTGAATATCTGGAGCATTTATGAAGCATATGTATCTCCTAAATTTGTCTGTGGAGAAAGAGGAACATTTTGCTTTGTTAGCACTGTCACGTAGTGTGAAATCTGTCTCTTAGAACAAAAATGAAAGCTAATAATGAGCTGCAATGTATTAAAATGAGCACTGATTCTTTTGAAGTGCTGTCTAGATCCATGCTAGCAGTTTGAAACCTTTGTAACAATCCATAACAGAGCCAAAATTCACACTACCAAACTAGCAGGGTAGTATCGAGGAGAATAATAGCAAATAAAAGATCCTTTGAAATGTGTGCCCACCTGTCCTTCTAGCTCTAAGGGAGCCTCAAACTGTGAGAACTACATTTTAAAACCTCTGATGATGAAGGACATCTGGTGGTATATGCTTATTCTCAGGGATATCATTCTTCCTACTGCTCTGAATAGGTAGTTCTCCACCTCAGTTTGGAATAGGGCTTGCTGCTTTCTACTGTGTGCACACACAGCCCCCCTTTTCCATGGTCACCAGTTAGCATTTGTTCCTTTGCTGTGTTGTGCTGCCTCCCCCCAGGCTTTCACTACCAACTCCTGCATCCTCAATGGGAGGTCCAGGCCAGACTGTGCCAGCATGATGGCTCTCACCTCCAGTGTGGGGAGCAATGCTTTGGATAAACTTACCTGTCAATCAATCATCTCTTCCTCAGTGACCATGCTTCCTAGAGCTGGAAAATTCCAGAAACCAGGGGCAGATGAAACTGTTCATCCATCCCTGGTTTCTCCATGTGGATCCCATGCAAAACTCCCCACAGTGCTCCGCTGTAGCACTGGCAGTGCCATAAAAAGTTCATTTCACATTCTTTAGAGAGAAGGATTGGTTCTATTTATACACCCTCCTAAGGGCAGTAGATTGATAACTCTGACTCATTGCTGGCTTGTGGGTTGTCACAGCTACTGGAACTTTTCCTGCAGTTTCTAGCACCATTTTATCATTCTCTGACTTGAAGTTAGTGTTACCAGAGAAATTTGTGCTTTCATTTTCAGAATTGTATCCTGCTTCTTTCATGGATTTGTGAAGTTCTGAATTCCAACCCAGTCTTTCCCAGCTTAGTGTTGCCTGCATATTTAAGAAGCATATTCTGTTCTGTAATCCAGTCCATTGATGAAGATACTGAATAATTTTAGATCTGGGACAAATTTCTTTGTGAAGTGCTTCAGAGATCCAGGGATGTAATTTGTAAAATGTATCTCTTTTTTTCCCTTGTATTTTCATAGTTGATGAGATGGTGGGTGCCAGCTCTGTGTCATCAGATGTGCAGGCTTTGTTATAAAAGACTGTACAATTATGGCTACATTTATAGGCTATATAAGGCTACGTATGTAGGACTACAATTGAGACTGTAGCTATAATGATTTTAAAAATCCTTGACTACTGCAGCATCACTTTTAGGAGTTATCTTAAGGTCTATCACTGTCTCATCAGTAAAACCAGTATTGAAACTATCAGGATTATGGCATTTTCATTTATTTGTTTCTGCACTAAATAGGTGTGCATAGGAAAAGCTTAGAAGAGCTTGCAATGATCCCAAAACCTGTAAACTGGGGAAGCAATTTCTATGGTATATTCTAAGTTAAATTTATTTTTGTAAGAACAGTCAGAAAATTTATTACAGCAGAGGTTTGTTTGGGAAGCTGTAATGCTGAGAAAGATTTTGCAGAAGCCCCTTTCACTAAATACAATGTAATAGAAATTAAAAGCCAGTACAGGCTTGGATTGTATCTGCAAACATCTGCTATCTAGAGGCAGCTATCAGAAAAAAGTACCAGCCAGAGCAAATGGGGACCTTTTTGCATTACCTTTTTGCAAAAGGAAATGCAAATAGTCCACTACCTGGTAAAGTCCAGGATCAGGAAATGGATTAATTTCCTGTGATATAGTCTTAAAAAACAGTAATACTAAATATTACTGGATGTAATCCCAGGCACTTGTTAGTATAAGAATGATGTTGACAGTACATTTAGAAGACTACCCAGAGTCACTTTAATGTTTCTCATTCTGAAGCTGATTCCATAGAATGCATGATACTGATAACCATCCTCTGACATAGATATGAAGCAGGTGAAGAGATTTTCATAGACATCAGTGCTATAAAATTAAGGCTCTCATCCTGAGGTAGCTAAATTTTCAGTGACTTCAGGCAAATAATGGCCTTGGCTTCAACAGTTTGTTTTTAGGTTTTGAACATGAGTTCACTGTCTTGACTAGACTTGCTCATATAAATTTGTGACATCAGTATCTAGAAGTGCGACCATGTGAGAATCTTATCAGAACTGGTCTGCTTTGCTGAGAAATAAAACTTTATCTGTGTCAGTAAGTCACTTTCTCTTCAGTGCAGAACACAGTCAGGTGGTTTTAATGCTATGAGACAGCAAATAAAGTGGGATCACATGCTTAATTCAAACTGGTATCTGCACTCCAGCTGCCTCTGTCAGTCTTGCTGCCTCAATGAAATGCTGGAAGAAATGCCACTTTGTGGCTACAGAGATAGTCAACATGCTTTTAAAGCATGCTTTGGGGTTTTTTCTTTAAAAAAAGAACCATTTATTTCTCTGCTAATAAATATTTATCTACTGACCCCTCTAATGACATCTTTTAACCCAGTAAGAAAAAAAAGACCAATGTTCTTTTATGGGAGCTGTATGGATAACCCTTTGCGGAACCTTGTTGAGTACTTCAGAATACACTTGCTAAGCAATAACCAAGAATTGGACATAATTTATGATCTGCAGTGATTATGGTTCCTGAACTCCCTGTGTGCTGCCATGTACCACACAATTCTCACTTTCTGAGTACAAAAGTCAAAGTCTAGTGTGCCCTGTGTTGAGAAATAAAATTATTTTGGCATCAACTCTTGTACCTTCAGTTTCGAACTTTCCTGGAAATGAGAGGATGAAGAAATCCTCTCTCCTCTTCTGTAAGGCCACTGTCAGTTTAGATAAATTGATTATGCAAATCATAGAATCAATAAGGTTGGAAATGAGCTTCAGTATCGAGTCCAGTCTTTGACGAAACACCACCATGCCAACTAAACCATAGCACCAAGTGCCACATCCAGTCATTTCTTGAACACTTCCAGAGATGACGACTCCACCACCTCCCTGGGCAGCCCATTCCAATGCTTTGCTGCCCTTTCAGTGAAAAAATTCTTCCAGCTACCCAGCCTGAACCTCCCCTGGTGCAACTTGAGGCCATTTCCTCTCATCCTGTCACGGATTGCCTGGGAGAAGAGTCCTACCCTCACCGGGCTACAATGTCTTTTCAGGTAGTTGTAGGGAGTGATGCATTTAATGTCCCACATTAAACAATTTGACAATGTCATAGCACTGTTTTCCCCAACTTACCGACAGAGAGTTGTTAACCCTTTTCAGCCCCATTTTTGCTAGCCTAAACAGACCTGTCTTTGGTAGGCTCCTCCTGTGAGACTCTTTCTTCCCCCCAGCACCCTGATTCTTCTTTGTGCTTCTTCCAGACTGAACTCTCACTGAATATGAATAGGAGAATTGTGTGCAATACTCCAATTTCCATTCACCTCCTGTATGCAAGAGGTGAGTAACCTCAGGGGATCTGAGGCATGCTGGTTTGAAACAGACAGAGCCTGGATTTCTGGTTAGTTATAAACCATAACAACCTTTAATGTTGGCCGTAAACTGCCACTGAAAGAAGTTCCACCAAGAAATAAAAGAGAGAATATCTTGTGTATAATAACAATACCGTGTGTCCCATAAGAGTGTGAACATCAGAGAGCATTTTTCTTTTTTAAATCAGTCTTTTGGTGAACGCTGCTTTGCTTGCCCCGCATCTAGTAGAGCTGTCCTTTCTCTCTCTTGGCAAGTTCCACCGGCACCAGTTTCTCTCTGCGCTGGCTCACCCCGCACAAGGGCGTCCTCACGTATTTCCTGCAGAAGCACAAAACCCCTCACGCGTTGGCCACTGCACGCAGCCGGCAGAGCGCCCTCCCTGCGGCACACACCTGCCACCGAGGGCGGGCTGGGGGCCCGGCAGGACGGCACAGCTCACCCCGGAGAGCCACCCCAGCGCTCGGGGCCGGGGATGCCGCGGGATGCCCCGGGATGCCTCGGGATGACCCGGGATGCCGCGGGATGACCCTGGATGCCCCGGGATGCCTCGGGATGCCCCGGGATGCCGGGGGATGCCCCGGGATGCCTCGGGATGATCCGGGATGCCCCGGGATGCCTCGGGATGCCCCGGGATGCCGCGGGATGCCCCGGGATGCCCCGGGATGCCTCGGGATGACCCGGGATGCCCCGGGATGCTCCGGCGGCTGCCGGCGCTTCCCCGCCTGCCCGCGCGGGGGCGGCCCCGCCGCACGCTCCGCCGGCTCCGGCTCCGGCTCCGGCAGCACTGGATGCCTTTCTCTAAGAGGAGGGGAAGGGACAGCCCGAGGGCCAGCGGCAGCACAGTGGTTAGTCCATAAACTAATTAGTCTATAAACAAGCTTCTTCAAGCCTGGCTGAGTTGCAAATATTCTCCTGTAGCCTAAATAATTCAAATACAAGATGATACTAAGATGTTCACGCATTGGTTACTTTTACTGCCAAAATAAAGGATCTAGACTCGTAGGTTAGTTTAGATCAGAAAAGGCCTCTAAAATTATCAAGTCCAGCTGTTAACCTAACACTGCTATCTTCACCATGACACCATGTCCCCAGGTACTAGATCTAGATAATTTTTGAACATCTCCAGGGGTGGTGATTCCACCACTTCCCAGGGAAGCCCCTTCTAACACCTTACCACCCTCTCAGAGAAGAAATTTTTCCTAATATCCAATCTAAGCCTCCCCGATGCAATTTGAGACCATTTCTTCTTGTCCTGTCACTTGCTGCTTGGGAGAAGAGACTGACCCTTACCTGTCAACAGCACTCAGTGAAGACACAAGAAAGGCTCACCTACAACAGCTATCAAAATTCACATGGAGCCTTGATAGTGCATGAAGTGACATGCAGGACAAGCCAGTTTGAAATACAGGATCCCAACTTCCCATTTTCTGCATGCAACCCAAAACACGCAGTCCTAAATGCAAAATCAGAGTCGCCCTCCCATCCAGGAATGCCAGAGAGCAGAAGTGCTGGGGAGCCAGGCTTGGTGCAGCTGCTCCTCAAAGGGGTGCTCAAAAACCATCTTGCCTTTAAGGCCAGTCCATCAGTACCAACAAAATGTTTGGTTGGCTACTGAGATCAACATGTGCAAGCTCAAGCCTTGAGAGAATCAGAATTCTCCCACACGGTTTCCTTTTTTATTCAATATGTGGCATTGAAAGGCTTTGTCCCTCTGGCACTTGGGGGATGCAGCTCGGTACTTACTGTTTAGCTAGTTCCATGGATATTTGCTCCAAAGAGCATCCTTTTGTCTCGGGTATAAACATGATAACAAAAGCCAGTGATGCTAGGCTCATTATTGTGTAAATGAAGCACACCCAGGACAAGCCAATGAGCTCTACAAAGGAAGAAAACATGTCTTTTTAATTCTCAAATATTGCAATTTTTCTTCCTGTTGCTGTATTTTATAGGATACCGCCCCAAATGCACAGAAGTTAGAAAGAAGCTAGGCTGCTATTCTTAGCTCACGTAAATAAAAAAAGAAGAGTGGCTTTGTTTTTTCTAATACTCCTTATGAAAGAAAATTAATGAGTTCATATTGGCCCACTTAGCATGACCCTATTGGTTTATTTTGTTTGCAATCACTCTGGATGAAAAAAGTGAGTAGCCATTGTTACTGGTTTGTGGGAAGGCAGTGGGGATCATGAATGCCTTGAATTTTTGCCTGTGTCTGGTTTTGGTGCACATTCTTTCTTGGAGCAAATCCAAGCATTTTTCACACTATTACAGTTGTCTCCAGCTAATCCTCCCCACCTGTCAGTGCCCAGCATTTCCACTGCAAATCATGGGTGCTGTGCCAGAAAATGATCCAAGAGTGAACTTCTAATGGGGCCATCCAAGAACCAGCAGTTTTCTGAGCCTACTGTCCAGGGGCAGGTAGATCCTCAGGCTGGGGGATGCACTCTGCAGCCCCTGGAAAGTAAAACCTACACAAACCCAGCAGTCTGCTGCAGCCCCCTTAGCCCTTTTCCCTGCAAGGACAAACCTGAACAGTTGAGACATTTGTCAGTTGTGTCATGAGCTGAAAATTGCAGCTGAAGCTTCTAATCCAGCTGGTACCTCTGCATCAGAACCTAAGTGCAGATGCTGCTGGCTACTGTGACTTCCACATGTATTCATTTGACAATAGAATTCCCAATCCTGCCGTTTCGCCATGGATGAGGAATGCATGTTTTCTCGTACTTACACGTTCATAAATCCAGATTAGACCCAGTTAAGCCAAGGGGGTTACTGTGGCTTTACAGTCTTTGAAACTGACACTGGGTTAACAGCGAGAAGTACATTAACAAGTAACACTGCATGACAGGAGGGGACCTCCCGGTGAAACAGCTGGCACTGAGCACCTGAGGTCTGCACTAGGTGGTTTTGGGGACATTTCCTTAGGAATAAATCAAGTCTGGTCCAAGGACTGAGCAAGTGTTGGCAGCTGGACTGCCTACAATATGCATTTTCTCGTTTGGTTTTGTCCAAAAGCCTGTGCAGTTCAGGAGTGCAGTTCTGTGATGCAAACTGATGGGCAGTGAGTGGGAGTAAGTGGATGGTTTCCTTTTGAAGAAGACCCTTGATCCAATTAAAGTGAGAGCCTGAGCACAGTGAACTTTACCATATTTTTTTGTCATATTTTTCCTAGTTTTAATCAAGATAGTACTCAGGATGGAGGATGTGTGTTTTTACTTGCACTCTCTCTCTTGCTCTCCCTCTTTTTTTTTTTTTTTGGAAAGAAAACACGAATGTGAAAACCATTTTAGTAACAGATCACATTCATTTTAAAATCTGTCTTGAAAAACATCTAATGGGGTGAAAACTACCTTGACTTTTTGTGAGTTGATTGTCTGCCTCTGGTGGAGAGTAATGTAGACTTAAGGGAAACCTGGAATTTCTGCTCTCTTATATGTTTTGATTTTCAGCACATATTTTCCTCACAATAAGACTGAAAACTAAAATTTGCAAAGCCTCATATAATATAAAATTAGAAAAATAAGTTTGCTAATAAATAAATTTCAGCATCAGCATTTAACCTTCCCCTTTGATTATCATCACATTAGAAGTCATATATGGTAGTCTACTTTCTCACATTCAAATGTGAGACTTTTACCTCACAAAGATATTTTTTTCTAAAGAAAACTTTCTGAAAGCCGAGACATTCCTGTGAAAAGGAATGAATTAAACGGGATTGTGTTTAAAAATGTCTGGTCAGAAAAGCTGTGGTCTGATCTAGAACAGAACTTGCATTGATTTCAGAAGATGCAGGACTTAATCCTAAACATGATGTATTTTCAGCCTACCAAGGCAATGGTGTTTTTGCGACCTGAGTTTCACAGCCTGTGGAGTTGATGTGCAAGGTGGTCTGACAGCCAGCACTGTGAGGCTGAAGTTACTGGCACAAACAAAGATGTGGTGGGAATGGTGAAGTTACACCAACTCCTAAACAGAGATCTTGTCTCCTGGGCTTTCACAGCTGCAATTTTAGCAATGCTTTTGCATTAGAGAGACTTGTTTTGCCCACTAGGAGAATATCAACTTTGAAGGACACGGAGAAGTCTTACCAGTTACAGTCAAAAACGTCAAGGAGATGAGGAGATTTATACCCCAGTTCATGCTAGATGTCAAAGCCATGGCCCGTCCTCTGATCCCACCAGGGAAAATTTCACTCAGGACCAACCAGGACACTGAAATACAAGGAAAAAAAAAAAATTTCTTTGGAAGGATGGCTCTCCTTGCTGTAAATCTAGGTAGCCCATGGATTCAGGCGAGGCCACCTGAAAGAGTAAGTTGATTTTTAGGGGGTTAGGTTTGTGAGGGCTCACACTCTGCAGGCAGCGTGTGCAGCAATCAGCATCACCTCAGGTCACCATCCCTTCATCCCTGCCCAGTGGGTGCCTGAGCCAGTGACAGGTGGCACTGGACTGGGGAGGTGAGCTCTGACTGCACATCTGGGTATGAAAGCAAGTTCTGACTAAATAACTCTCGAGTGACACAACACTAATGGAAGTGGGGCAGCAAACCAAAGCAATCCTCAGCCTCAGAGGGGCACTGTGTGTTTATGCCACCTTATAAATCAACCTGCCACACTCAAGTATGCTTGCTATTCCAGCTCTCTGCTCCACATAAATGAGATTGCTGAGGTATAAATGAAGAGAGAGGGACTGATTTTTGACTCCTTCATATCACGCCACACCACACCACAGGTGATCTAAATGCTGGTGCTGCTAGCTCACAAAAGCAAATTCAGACATGAAGAGCTGGCTGTGTAGTCACCTTGATAGCAAGAGAAAAAAAAATAAAATACACATTTTTGTAAAGTTCGTGATTATTAGAAAACAAATTAACAAAAACCCATACACTAACAAACCTGAAGCCCAGCCAAAAACCTGCTCCACCCTCTCCTCCATCCAAGCAAGATGCATTAGCAAGAGGCTGCTGTGTGGAGAGGTTGTGGGTTAGCAGATGACTGGCACAAGAGCAGCGAGGTACACACGGATGAGCTGTGTCTTCAGACCCTTCCACATGGCCATTATAAATTGCTCATCTGTGCTGTGATTTCTGCAAAATGACAGATGGGAGTTTACCCAGAACACTTGCACTGGGTGGTCTAAAAGATACGTTTCAAAAACAGGCTCCTGTATGTCCTAGTGTGTTTCACACTGTACTATCCCTTTGGATGCTTGTAGAATTCCTGTGTGACAGCACTGGTAAAAGTAGGGGAAAAAAAGGTGCTCCAGGAGGAAACCAAAAAGGACTAACTGAAATGGGAAAAAAACCCCCTGAATTTAGAGTCAACAGAGCAGATTTGAGCAAATTCTAGATTTCTTTGTACCATAGATTTGAATTAATTTTTTTTTTTTGCGGGCCTGGCCCAGATTTTTATATTTCTTAAAGAAAAATAAAAAAAGCTTCACTCCCACCATGGGAGTGACCCAAAGAGTGATAATTTTATTACAGAGAATCAAGATCACACTTCATAATGGCCTAAGCCTGCTGGGCCTAGTCAAGTGGCCATAACAGAGCTGCCACATCTAACAGCAGCCATGGAGAGGCTTTTGGGGTTTTTTTGTTTGTTTTGGTTGTGTTTTTGTTTTTTTTTTTAATGACTTGGATCATGTCAAGCTGTAACACACGTGCTGCTGAGAAGACAAACGTTGCTGTAAAGAAGCACCCTCTGCACGTTCTGTGCTGTGCCTCCAGAGGAGGCAGGAGCAAAGAAGCAAACTGAATTCTCCAGCAGGTGTTTTTCCCCGCCAAGCCAGCTAGCCCCGCACCTGAGCAAGTTCATGGGGCTGTCATGATTGTATTTTGCACCCCCTCAGCACCAGGGCTGTTGGAATTAGCAGTGTTAGTCACAACACTTCAGGACTTGAAAAGCAAAGCAGCAAGTAAGCAAGAGGCAAAGGAGCCCTTCAGAGGTGTGCATTCACAGCCCCTGCAGTTCATCTCCACAGGATGGCCTGCCAGCCAGCGCACAAGCTGCGCTGCAAAAATTGTTACACATCAAAAATTGGCAAAAGGGATATTTACTGTCACATTAGAATTAAAATAGAGGTTGGAAGAATCCAAACCCACTTTCTACTGGGCAAAAACCCACCTCCAGGGACAAAGCAGTGTTCTGGGCACTGGAGGATGGCTCATGCTGCAGCTGAAATGTGTGGCGCTGTGGTAACTGCAATACCATGCAGTTTTCCAGTGACAGACTGGTCCATTCAGCCTAACTGATAATTTGTCTGGAGGTTTGAATTGTGTTGTTTTCCTGTTAAGAAACCAAAATACTTGAGGATCTGCATCAGCTGGAATAGTGGTTAACTGCTTTTATTGCAACCACTTATTTAGTGTAGACAGATGCCACCAAAACACCAGGACTGCTCTTTGTGTCTGCTAGTGGTAGCTATGCCCGCTGGCATGACCCTGACCTCTGCTTAGCTGGTAAGCACAGGGTAGGCTCCTTCCCCCGGGGAGAAAGAGCAGTTGTAGAAATCTGACACTGCAGTCTGTTTACTCCTTTCCCCAAGCTGAAGCAGCAATAACCATCGATTCTTTGCTTTTAGCACCTCTCTGAGATTGTGTTTACTATTCGTACTTCTGCCAAAAAGCAGCAGCTGCTGTAGGTATGGCAGGGATGTGGCTTGCTCTGGGGAAGCCATAAGCTAGGTTCAGGCTCCCATTCATAAGCACTGCTGCTACCTTCTGCACCGTGCACACAACACTGCAGAAATTTAACCTTCATGCTCCCAAAGTCGCTGCCAAGCCACCCGTGTGCTCTGCCTTCGCCAGCCTGAGCAGTGCCATTCTACAGGGAAAAGCAGCCTGTCCTTGAAAAGAGGATCCAAATACCACCCTCCACCCCCCACCCCTCCATCTGCTGTGTAATCCAGAAGTATTTCCAGAGGATGCTGCCAGAGTAACCACACTGCACACACTCTGTAGGCTTCAGTGTCTGCTCTGGCCACCCCTGGCTGGTGTTAGTGGAATGGGTGGGAAAAGGGCTGGTGATCCCCAGGTCAGATGCAGGCAAGCGATGAGGCTAAGGGCTGGACAGCAAGATTCTCTGTGCTTGATTCAACAGCTGCGGGGTTTGTTGCTGCAGGCAGTAACTCACCTTTGCTGACCCGCAGTGTGCTGTGTGCTGACAGCAGTTAAGAAAAACTGTGCAGCTTAATGGTCCTTTATTATGGTACAGTATAGAGAAAATAACACACCCTGCAAATGCAGACAGAAATACTGCATTGGATCAGGAAGCTTAACTGTTTCATTGAATATCACAGAAACTAGATGGCCTGATATTCCTTGCCCAAGTGGAAAGAGCAGAGGATTCAGATATAATAAACAGCCCCATGACCAGGATGGTGACATCCACCTCTAAACAAAGTCACAGGGACTGTACAAGCAGGAAAGAGAATAGTAATGGAAGATTTCAGCTGGTGCCATTAAGACTGAATAAATCTCATAATTGAGCACAGTGCTGGGGCTACGTTTTGCCTACCAGAGATGAGGTTCCTTTTAGCACTTTGTTGGATATTTAATGAGAGAAAAAAAGGCAAATCGTGCTTCAGTGCTGAGCATGGGTAGTTCAAGATGCAGCCATGACCAAGATGCTCTGTCACAGTGGTTATAGCATTTAAAATTCAATATTCTTGTAGAAAGGGAAAAGCCAAGAGCCTAGCACATTTGGTTTTGAAAGGAGAACAATATTAAAATAAGCCTACTTTCTATAAAGATCAGGGTAAGCGCTTCAGTGGTGCTCCAGAGAACGTTTAAACTGCCTGGCTGAAGGCTTAAAATATGCATACAACCAAATAAATGAGAAATAGCTCAGCACAGATAAACTACTGGATTAAGAAAACTGTTAGAAATAGGAAAGTGCCTTTAGAAAAGGTGTACATTGTGTCCAGACAAAGAAAACACAATTTGATTGCTGAAATGTTACTTGTAATATCATCATCAGGCAGCCAAGTGTTTTGAGTGTGCTTGCTGAAAGGATGAGAGGCCAGGGTGGAGGCAGTGACATCCCAGTATTAAAGAAAACATTCCACTGGGGTGCAGGAAGGGATCACCCTGCTAGACTGTAATGAGCTCCTAGCTGGAGCCAGGATAAAGTTGACTAATGCCAGCTTGGAAGGGGGATGTGTACAGTGTCCTGAAGAAGGGTCCTAAGGAAAACCATGTCATTTGGAAAGAGTAAAGGAACACGAGGTTAGAAATGAATGAGCCACTGTGCTCTTCAGTCTCAAAGAGCTTTGGTCAAGTGCTGGGGGATAGAAGAGCAGTGGATTTAGTCACGTTCTAAAAGATACAAACCAAGAGAACCCATGTGAAATTACCAGGTGCAGCAGTTAGGTGAGGCAGAAGGATGTGCTTTTTTGCACATGTATATTTCAGCCATGGAACTCACTTTCACAAGATACATCCAACATGAAAATATTGGTCAGGTAAAACATTGAATGCTGGGTGTCAAAACATTATTTCTCCATATGTGTGGGAAAAGATCCATCCAGAACTATTGTTCACAATAGTAAAAATAATTCCTCAATACTTTTCTTGAAATTTTCTAAACTACAGATAGGCAGAAGGACAACTGTGTATGTTGTATGGGCCTCTTCTTCTGCATTGTCTCTCAGCACTTGTTCTTGGCTGGAGGTTATATGGTTGGAGGCAGGGTAACACACTGATTAAGTGGACTTTTTGTTTGAGCCAACATGGCCAAAATATAATGAACTTTATACCTGGGCTGTAAGCAAAGAGATGTCTCAAACTTCATGTGATACCTTCCTTCCTTCCTTCCTTCCTTCCTTCCTTCCTTCCTTCCTTCCTTCCTTCCTTCCTTCCTTCCTTCCTTCCTTCCTTCCTTCCTTCCTTCCTTCCTTCCTTCCTTCCTTCCTTCCTTCCTTCCTTCCTTCCTGCCCTGCTATGCAGTAAATAAATTTTAAAAAAAATTAACATGCTCACATCAAGGAAGCAGAAAAATCTGGAAATATCTGAGAAAGACCATGAGCTTGAGGGTGCTCAACATTCAAGTGAGGTACACGAATCAAAAACGTCCTTGTTTTGACCTTTTCCTGCCTGCAGGTAGAAGCATATTGGAAGCTGCTCAGCAGCTCTTATTAATGAAATATTAGGTTCCCTTGGTATTCATTTGTGCTTAGCATTTTTTTCCTGTACCTGTATTGTGTGAGATTAAATTCTTTATGGTGAGATTCAGAAAATGTCCATTGCAATACTTGAAAGAATTCAAATTTCCAAAGCATAAACTCTGGAAAGCGATTAATTAGACTTACAGCTTAGGAGGGACATGGGCAGAAGTACTTTAGATTTTGAAAAGGAGGACTGGGTTGTTAACAAAACAAGGTCCAAGGGAAGATAAGGAAGGGATTATCCCATGAAGTAATACAGACAGATCATCTAAGAGTGTGTAGCAAAAGATCAGTGCTGGGGAAGGATGCAAACAAGTCACTGCAAAACTGCCATGAGACAGCAGGACTTGGCTAATGGCTGGTTTGCCAAGACCAGATTTTTATTCCAGGCTTATGAAACCCAACAAGTTTGTCATTTTCCTGGCTTCTGGCTTTGCTGGGTATTACCAGAAATAGCCAGGTGGCCAACCACTCCCCACTAAAGGCCAGGTTCAGCAGTATCTGGTTTTGATTTCAAAGTGCACATTGTGCCATCAAAGGGGATGACACAATCCTTCAGGGTGTGCGTGGTGGTGAGGTGTGTGCCTGTGAGGACACGCAGAACTGGCACAGAGCTGGGCCTGGGGGACACATGTGCTGCTGTCACACACCAGCACTGCCCCTGCATAGCTCCCAGCACCCACATAATGCAGCTCTGGCAAAGGCTTTCACAACAGATTCAGTGAAAGTCATCTGGGGGGCTGGCAAAAGTGAGGGATGCTTGAACTGGAAAAAGGAGAGGGTGGCAGGGAGCTGGTCCTTTTTCAAAGCAGATAAAAGAGATATGACACACAAAAAGTGGACTTAAACTCTGCCCACGGTTTTGTGCAAGAGGACAAAGTAGACGATTGTGACTGGCATTAAAAATCTATGACTTTGCTTAACAAGAGACATTTTGCTCTCTGGCTTTGCCCCATAATATGAAACTGAAGTGGCTGCCCAAAATTAATAACGGGCAAATATGGAGCAAATGAGCAGCTGTATTGCTTTGGAGAGCATGTAAGCTGCCAGCAGAGACCCAGCCTGACAGGGTCAAATCCTACCCTGTGTGTGCACATTAGAAGGAGTGGAATTGCTGTATTGCTGAGAGATGGACAAGTCAGGAGAAGCCTCAGCTAATCTCATGCCTCTGGCTGCATTTCTGCAGATGAAGGCAATAAATATGTACTTTAACCCTATGGCTGCCAAGGTGCTTCTCTCCAAGCAGCAGACTACTGGTTGCGAGATGCCTGATGACACTGATGATCCAGAAGGAGCTGATATGGTGTGGCAAATCTAAATTCCTTTTCTTTTCTTCTGGTACACCACAATTCTCTTTCTAATGGTTAACGCTTTAGGCTGACTCCTTGCAGTAATAACATTATTAGGACAAGTGGGATTGAATCCTTTCTCCTCTGAGGCTGTAGAAGAGTACATAAAAATTGTTGCCCACTGTTTGTACTATTTGCATCTCTATCTAAGAGACAGGCTGAGCACGCCCATGTGTTTTTTTAAGGAAACTTGCTGTGGACTATTGAAATCACTCATGGCTCCTCCAGTTTATGCTAGAGCAGCAGGGGGGGCTGTGGGGAGATACTGATTCCAGAGCATTACCTCCATCATCTGTGCTCAGGGACACTTGAGAAGGAGAGCAGTGAGATGCAATTCACATCTGATTTTCCTAGTGATCCTCCCTCTCTTAACCTTCTCAACACTGTAGGCCTGCATTTTAATGCTGCTGCTTTTTTTTTTTTTACCACTCAAATTTTCATCTCCATGAACTTGAAAGAAATCCTATGGCTTTTATGGGTTTTCCTTTTAAATGCAAGGTGCCCAATATATTCTTTTCAGTGGCCCTAAATTACTGTCCATTTTCATCTGGAAAGAATAGTCACAAATGAGCTTTCTTAGAGGTGGTGATTCCCTGAAGGATTACTGGGGAAGTAGTGATAGGTACATAAGGATCTAGAAATGGTAGAATTCTCTTAGTTAATGTGATTTGTAGACCATCTTGCCCAATAGAAGTGCTCAGCAGAAAATCTGTCAGTAGAATTGTCCTGTTTCAGCTGGCAGAGAGTCCATTTTCTTCTGAGTAGCTGGTACAGGGCTGTGTTTTGGATTTAGTATGAGAACAATATTGATAACACACTGATCTTTTATTTGCTGCTAAGTAGTGCTCACCCTAAATCAAAGACTTTTCAGTTTCCCATGCCCAGTTTTCCATTCCCAGTGAGCAGGTGCACAAGAAAGTGGGAGGGAGCATGGCCAGGACAGTTGAAAGGAACTGGCCAAAGGAATATTCTATACTATAAAGCATCACGCCCAGATTATAAACTGGGAAGAATTGGCCAGGAACCACTGACCACTGCTCAGGAAAAGTCTGCCCATCAGTCAGGGGAAGGTGAGCAATTGTGTTGTGCATCACTTGTTTCTCTTGGTTATTATTCCTCTCTCTCTCTGCCTCTTCCCTTTTCATCACAGTTATTGGTATTATTGCTATGATCATTATTATAATTAGAATTATTCTTTTTGTTTATTTCAATTATTAAACTGCTCTTACCTCAGCCCACGAGGTTTAACTTTTTTTTCCCAATTCTCCTCCCTAAGGGCAGGGGAAAGAGTGAGGAAGCAGCTGTGAGGTACTTAGTTGCCAGCTGGAGTTAAAAAAGAAGAATGCATCATAGCCTTACTGTTGGCAGATATGTAATAGTCTGTTCCTCCTTTCAGGTATCCTAAGAAAAGTTGTTTTGAACTGATGTGTGAGATGACAATTCTGTTTGCAACTGGATATCACAGTCACCGTTTCTCTCATCCTTTGTTATGTAGACACCCAAATTCTCCCATCAAGACAGAACAACATGCAGAGCAGCAGAAAGAAAAAAAAAAAGAAAGAGAGAGAAAAAGGAAAAATTTAAACAAGCTTTCAAGGGAGAATGTGCTTATTACAATAAAACACATACTGCCATCCAAAAAAAATGGCCTTTTAATTAAAACCTGAAATATGTATTCCTGTTTGTAGGTGTTTATTTGTTCAGAATATTGAATCCAGGATAATCCTTCGAGGCATTTGCAGAGGAATGACTGCAGAAGCCAGAAGCCCTAATTCATAAGGAAGGTCTATGTGAATTAGTTTGGCTTATCACATATTTCACTTCTACAAAGTATGCAGAGGAGAAATTACCCAGTTGAGGGGGATAAGTGAACCTGTTTTTCCAGCACCCAAGGCTACTAGTGGTCCTTGAGGGGTTGCACAGCAGAAAAAACCTGTTGTGACACAGCAACTGGGGGCAATTTAGGCCTCTGCTCTTGAAGAACAGAGATCTATTTGTGTTCATGCCTCACAAAACTCCCCGTAGAAAGGATATGCAACATTTTATAACAGTGACTTATTTACAGAGGCCTGTGGTGATCCAGGTTTTCTAAGTTCCTCACTGGGAACTGCTGCCCATGCCTTGGTTTGGTTGCTGCTGGAGGAAGGCAGTGAGGAGGAAGGTGTGAAGGCTCTGGGTTTAATCACCACAAAGCATCTTTTAGCTCTGTTTCTTCCAGAAGAGTTTTCTGCGCTTAGGGTTGATTTTCAAAGGCAGCAGAAGCTGGGTGCCCTCCTGCGTGCCCTTTCCCTTTGAGAAAATCTTCCTGGCTTTCCTCCCAGAGCTCAGTGTGGCACAAGAACTGGGATGCCATGGGAGAAACAGTGTCCTGACTTCATGCACTGACTTACCGTGCTCTCTGTGCTTTGGCTGACAGTCTCACCTTCCTCAGCAGTGCCAGTAAGTTATGTGATTGACTACACATTTTTACCTTTTTGGCATAACTATTTTCTCATACTTTATAATACGTTTTAGTTTCATGAACTTTACAAGTGAAATAAAATACTGACTTTGCACTTGAAATCCTACTGACAGTTTTAGTTTCTGCACAAAGCTAGCCCAAGAACAGCTTGCCTCTAAAAAATTCTTCCTCTTTCCTGAAGGAAACTGGATTTTATAAACCCTGACAGATGACCTGCAAACTCGTTCACAGATTTCAGTAGCATAATGGTCTTGTCTCCTAGAACATGGTTAAGGAAACTGTTATGAGCTAAACTTTAAAACTGTGCACAATTTTAAGCACAGGCTCCGTTTCTCTTAAGCAGTACCTTTGTGTCAATGGGTTTATGAACAAAGAACTATTAATAAAGGGATATGTGCAATAGGCATGGTGTGGTCTCTCCCTCTTTTCACAATAGCCAGGGCTCTGTCTCTCAGAAGGCAAAGCCTTTGGCCTGATCCACCAAGACTTTCCCTCATTCACATATTACAGTTACAAACAGGAACATCAATGTCAGTGAAAATCAGGTGTTTGATTTCAGGTGCACCTCAATATACAGTTTAAATTCAGCCTTGGGGTTGTAATATAGCAACACAATAAAACAATTAAGAAGCTCCCACTGACATTCCCACGTCTCATCATCACAAAAGCAATTTTTCCTTCTTATAAGCTTTTTGACACTTACAAAAGCCCCCCAAATTTGTAGATTTTATCAAGTGAGATAAGACAAACCTATTCATGTGATATTTTAGAAAGTGCCTTCTGCAATTTGAAATCCTATAATTAACATCCAGCTATCCAAAAATATCTTAAATTGGCTTGCACTTCACTACTACCAATCAGCCTTTGAAAAGGAAAACCTATTCCTGGGATAGCTGATGTGTTAACAAGAGGCTTCAGATAAACTTTATCTGGGGAAAGGAAATAGGGAGAAGCGGGCAACTTGCAACCCTTGCTTTATTTTTCATTTTGATATGCCTTGTCTTTCTCCTGCAGCTTGGTAGTACAGACAGTGTGAAATAAAGGCCATGTGAGGCAGCATTTGAATAGCACAGGAATGATGAACAAGATAAGCACGTGGAGTGTCATATTCAAACCACATGGATGCATGCATTAAAAGATGATTCAGTACAAATAAACATTGCTAGGCATCTTGTCATAAAACAAAGAATCCAAGATAATTTTTTTTTATTATCTGAAATAGGACTTTCTGTACCGTTTCTCAGTGAAACATGCATATTCCCGAGGTTTATTATCTTGATTAAATTCCAACATGGCATTTAAGCACTTGATTGGTTTGAATACTTGATTTAGTCCCCGCCACTATCCCATTTTCCAGAGTAAACCACAAAAGCCATAAAATTGATGCTTCTCATTTCTGTGAATTTTAAGGTCAGCCCACAGCTGCTGTGAAAAATGTAGAAGCTCAAAAATAAAACATTGTAAACAAATGTCGTGCAAGGCAATGTTGAGCATGACTGTCTGTTAACATCAGATTCCTGTGCACTATAAATTAATATGACAACCAAATGCTTTTAAAAGCCTGAAATACTGCTTTAATGTAGGAGATATTGAGGTGAATTCCAGATATCTGATTTTTTACTGGTGTTCTCCAAGACGGTGCAAAACCATTAAGCTTACAATATTTCAAAACACAGGAACAGCCAATTAAATCCATGGAAGGTTCAGAATTTCCACACTGACGGTTCTCATTCCCACAGGATTTTCCGGTTTCAGGTCAAGCATTTTGTGGCCAAGATTAGGCGCAAGAGCATTAAGGGGCAAAGAAAAAACATCCTATGCAATCTAGACTGTCAGGATGGCAAGAGATATCACCTCTGTGATTGAGTCCCCGGGCTGTACAGTGTCATGTGTCAAACCAGCTGTTCTGGGTTTTGTTACAGATGCATCTAGTGACTGAGGTGAAAGACACGTAAAAGGTTCAGCCTTTAACTGTGCTGATGAATCATGCTTTAACTCAGGTAGCCAATTAATCTAACAATCACAGGACCAAAGTCAAAGGGATTAAATTTGCCTCCAGTATAGTTCTCTGGGCTTTAGGGCGGTGTTCCAGCTCTGGGTCTTGCCTTGATTAATCCAATGAAATGCAGAGAGAGACCACCACAAACCACACAGGTTTGTATAAGAAAGACAGTGATGGATTGAGGGTGGATTTACTTCCTTCTTCACCTCTACATATTTCACTTTTCTTGTGAACCCTTGAGGTTTCTTCCAACCTCCTTGATCTTTCTTGCCTGATCCTTCTTCCTTCTTCCTCACTTTCCCCAACACGGGTTTAAAGCTGCATTTAAATGACTCCAACAGCTCACAATAAGATGTAGAGAAAACAAGTGGGTTTTTACATGGGAATAGAATAGAATAGAACAGAATCATTCAGTACAAAGGGACATACAGTTATCATCGAGTCCAACTGCATGACCACTTCATGGCTTACCAAAAGTTAAAGCATACTATGTGTGGAATGCTGTCTAATTTAGTTTCCCGGTCATCCTAAAGTTCCTTTAACAGCCAGTAAGGAAGGGAGCATTGTGCCAAAGGAAAGGTCACAGATTTCACAGGTTTCACAGGATATTCTGAGTTGGAAAGGACCCACAAGGATCATTAGTTTAACTTTTAAGTGAGTGGCTCGTACAGCGATTGAACAGGAGTTGAACCCGCAACCTTGGTTTTATTCACACCATGCCCTGAGTTAGAGAGCAGGGGTCTGAAAGCCCCCCATTGGTGGAGACAATATTACCCTTTGTTGATAATCTGAGGAATCTGGCTCCTGCATCTGTTGGATTCCCAAACACATTGAAACATCTGTTCCATTTTAGGTACAAATTATCTCAGTTTTAAAGTATTCATTCAAGCTGTATAAATTTAACTCAGATATACTCAATATGACAAATCTGCCTAGGTTTAAACTAGAAATGGACATCTATCATCCTAAACTATGCTTTCATCAGTAAAAATTTGCTCTTAAGGTGTGCCCTCACTAGGGGCTTGTCTTTACCAAGTTCTCTGCATGGGTTTTGCTCCTCCCAGGGCTGATTATCCACACAGAGAGCTCCCACAACAGCAAGATGGTGTATCACAGTAGGGCTTGCTGGAGACCACAGTCCCTGCACCTTCTTGGGGGAACCCAGCCTGGGGAGAACAAAGCCACAATCTTGGGTCTTTCATGTGGGAGGAATTTAACCAATGTGAAACTAGTAAAACATGAAGGTAGGCTTGGTGGCCTGCCACCCTTCTCTGCATTAGGATAAAGGAAGTGACTGTAGAGACCACAAGTCCCTGGTTTGTTCACCTGTGTTTATCCTCTCTTGTGCCTGCTCCAACAGCTTTGAATCTGCCTGCTGTGAGTGCCTCTGCATCCACACAAGGAGAGAAGTGGGGTGTTAGGGATCCCCAAATGAAGGAGGAGCTTTATTCTGACGTGGCTCTGAGTGAGTGGCTGAGAGTCCATCAGAGAGCCATCCTGGGGGGAAACGCTGTCCCCAAAACTGCAATGTGCCCATTTTATGGGTCCTGTGCTCACCCTCCCCTTATACATGGTCTGCAGACATGCTTTGCATCCACTGAGGGTCCAGACCTCACAGCCCTGGACACTGCTGTGTTGGTCCCAGCAGACAGCTGGTCTCCTGTTTTGTAGGTAATGTGCTCACTTCAGGAGCTAAGAAGAAAGAGTGATGAGCACACAATTTTTTTTCCAGTTTTCCAATCAGAAATATCCATCTGATGGCTGAGGCTAGCAGATGGTGGCAGAGGCCATTATATCCCAGTCTGAGAAGGCTTCCTGTGGATATTTAATTTCACTCTTTAACAGGTTTTTAGCAATTACAAAGTACTGTCAACCCTACAAGCACCCACTCATGGGAACCAGGCTTCCATGGGACTGCAACAGTGATGTGGAAAATCAGGGTTTGCAGTAAGCTCTAAACCCATCTTCCAAGACATGGTTACACACTTCATACATTGACCACAAGCATGTTAAAAATATATTTTGAGGTTTATATATGGATAGGTAAATGTGGTATTTCTTTGTGCCAAACCCTGAAACTCAGAAAACACTTCTCCAGCTGCAGACACTGGCTTGCCTTGGGTGTGTTGTGGCCACAGCAACCTGTGTGTAAAGAGGGCTCTAAGTGCTCGGGCCTGGGGCATCCCTGCAGCTCTGAGGTGTCACCTGAAAGAGGAGTTTGTCTCCAAGAAGGAGATCTAGAGTTTATCTCTTGGCTTTAAAGAGCCATGCAAACCTGGCAGCTGCTCTAGGACATGAAGTAATAGAACATCTTTGTCACAGGTTGGCAGAGACATAAGTACCTTTGGACTTTATACAGCTAAGTTTTGAGGTTTTCAGGATGATTCATGTCATGAAATTGCCCCTCAGTCCCACTCGTAGGTGTTTTTGTGGATTTTCATCTGCATGCTCAGCATGAAATGCCATGAAGCCAGCAGAGCTGATGTGATTTGCTCCAGCAGATTATCCCAAAGTTCATTGGCCAACTGCCTAAATGCTTTTGCAGTTACACAGAAATGTGTTTAAAGGACTCGCAGGGGAAAAGCTCTTGTGCAAGGCACCAATGCCATCCATGCAGTCCAAATACATACGTTTGATATCCTTCTCTCATTAAAGGTGTTCCTCATTCCACACCAAAAAATCGCTGGGATATTCATGGATTCCCTTGAACTTCACTCCAACAACATGTGTAAAGAGGTTGTGCCCAAGTCCTGTTTTGCTGACTTGCCTTTCATTTGCAAGAACAAATTCAAGCTGGGAAAACAGACGTTCTGTTTGGTCCAGACTCAGTTTGCATTACTTGCTTCTCAGCCTAGGATTTGTTGGAGCCACTCTGACTTCTTTTTGATGAAGACTATTGCCTCCAGACCACATTGCATCCCTGAATACCTGTGTGTGGTGCTACTATATTTCTTGCAGCTACTTACTGATGAGATCATCTCACTCAGGGGATATACAGGAAATATGGGGGGAAGTTGCCCCTATCTTGTATTTGATCATAAATGGTGCAAAAGGAGATACTCAAGGCGGAAAAGCAGATCTTTGGTAATGGGTGCAATCTGCCATTTGAATTTTGTTCATCAGGTCTGTGAGGAGAGCAGCAGGGCTCTGGGCACCCTCTCTGTTTCAGAGAGGCTGTAGCTGCCTTACTGTTGCTAATCAAGAGAATTCTCTTGCGCATGCTCCATCCAAACATAGGAACCCTATACTTACAGCTTTATTTGGAAAATAAGTCTGTTATCCCAGGAGCATGGCTTTCCTTGTTCCAGCATCCCAGTGTGTTGTATCACACACAGTGGTGAGTGAAGGAAGTGACACGTCTTTATGAGAAACTGCAAACAGTTTTTGCCCCTCAAGTGGTTTGAACAATTGGCAAATGAAATGCTCTGAAAGTATTTCAGTCAATTCTGTGTCATTTAGCAAGTGGTCATGCAGGGTCATAGCCCTGACTAGATTATTTCTGTGTGTCCTTTGTGTTAAATTAATTTCCAGGGTCATATTGAGTGATCACATTTTAGCTTGGGTGATGAATTGGTGATCTACCTCCACACCACACTAGTCTCATCAGCCTGCACCCGCTGATCCCTGTGAAAGGCATAGCAGTGCTTCTGCCAGGCTCAGACTGCTGCTGTCCCTCCCCTGTCCACACACAGCAGGTTCCAATGCTTCTCTTCACAAACATGCTGCAAACAAGGAGGAGCCCCTCTTGCACTCCTCACCCTTCACATGGCAGCCAGGAGTGGTTTCTTTAGGGCTCTGCAGGCATCATTCCCTCATGAGAATCGGCTGATCCTTGTTTGTCCTTTCTGACACACAGACAAAGGGTAACCCAAGACAAACATGGGTGTCAAGCAAGCCCCCTTAGCTAGTGACTGAACACCTTGAAACCTTTCTGCAAACACCTCAAGAAAAATGGCATGTGCTGTTCTGTGGTGTGATGCAACACTGATTTGTTGCATCTACAAAACATACTCATAATTGCGTGAAATTGAGGGTGAACAAGCAGTTGAATTGCAGTTCATCAAACATAATTAAACTGAAATACAGCAGCAGAAATACCCCTTTTATCTTGTGTCAGGGTTGATGACATAAATACAGAGCACCCCAGAATCAAAAAATTGATTAGGCAGATGCTTGCTAGTCTGTGAGTTCTTCTGTAATGCAAAAACGACTTTTATCTCTCACTGCTTATTTTTGAATGCTCATCATTGTGCTGCCTGGGTGCTTTGATAACAGGCAATAAATATATTTAGCATATGCTTAGTTCATTAAAAAATCAATCTACTTTATGTAATCTGGCAACAAAAGAGAAATCATGGAAAATACATTTATAAATGTCTGCTACACTAATCTGGATTGTAACTATCTCTTTGACCAGAATAAAAAAAATGGGTAAAAAAAAAAGTACAAAGCAGTTAAAAAGAAGATGATAGAGCTCAGATTGTGTGATCTGTCCTGTGAAGAGTGTCATCTCCTAATGGTCCTACATAAAATCTCTGTTATCCCCACAGAACATAATACAGCATGGACTCAAAGTGGGTGAATTTATTCCAGAAATGGCCTTGTGGTGTGGAAGATCAAGAGCAAGATCTTCTCTTTGTCCAAAAGATGTCGATTTGATCTACAAAGAGCGGCATCCTCAACATCACCTTCACCTTAGTCAGCCATTGCATGGAGGCAGGCATTGCATGGAGCATGAGAGTTTCCCACTGAAAATCCAGTGGTGCAGGGGTTACAGTGGGTGCTTCTGTCCCCAGGTGCCCCAGGCATTGCCTGGACACAGCAGCCAGCCAGTGCAGCCTCGATGCCTCCTTCTCACTGACAATGGAGAACAGTCTGGTCCATGCCACAGACCAGATTTAGAGATGAATAACATAAACATGGTAAAACTATTTACTTTACATAAGCAGAGGGGCTCATTTTTTTCTTTACACTAAGAAAGGTTCACTGAGAGTAAGAAAGCTAAGCTTGGAAAATACATTCAAGGATTAGGGCTCCAAACAGGAGATGTTGTAAGCTGTATATGAGACACAAATTATAACCTTGCATCCCAATCCAGACTATTTAAGCACGATAGATCCTTTGCAGATTCCAACAAACTCTTGGTTCTCCAACCCTTGCATTCTCTATGGGCTGTAAATTTTAACTGAACAGTGTGCTTTCAAAGGCAGGAAAATGCCTTGAAAGGACTTAGCTGCAACGTGAGTACCTGTATCTCTGCTAGACCTGGCCTTCACTTGCTAGGAAAATGCATCTGTCAGTATAAGTTGCCTCACAGTGGCTTTATACGTGATTTCTCCATGATGGAGCTGAGAGGGTGCCTGCTCTTTCTCATTTTCTGTTCGAAAGCATTTGAGCTCTCAAGTCAGGAAAGAGGTCAAAAAACAAGCACTGGCCTCAGAGACTTCTCAGATCAGCCTGGAAAACACGTCAGTTTTTGTAGCCCTCAAGAAAATAGACACTGTTCTCATTAACTGTATATTAGGCCAACTCAAATGACTAAGAACCCATTTGCAGCAAGGTCACCAGGAAAGCAGATTTCAGCAGGAGGCCAAGACTAAACATGTGACCCCACTCTAAGGGTCATTAAATATATATTTGAAACACTCAAATAAAAGTTCAAGCAACATTTTCTTTTCATGGTTTCATCCCTGGTTTTGAACCTACATTATAGAAAGCAGAATCCAGCCCCAGGACAATCTTCAAGGGAAGGAACAATGCTGTAATAACACAATCAAGCTTGCAGCCCTGGCAATGAATGCTTATCTCACACTGCTCTCCCGGTGAGTAATGTTTAAAATAAATAAATACTGCAGGGGAGTTGTTGTTAGTGCAATTGTTGGGCTGTATCCTTGTGGCAAGTTTTTTATCATAATAGTACAGGAGAGTACAGTTTGTTTGCAAGGCAAGTTTAAGCCAGAGTGCAAGAGCACATACAGTCTGTTAATAAATAACGCACTGGGCATGTGGGTTTTGCAGAGTGACTTAAAAAGTCAACCCCTTCAAAGTACAACATTGTGCAAGTGCTATTGAAACAAAACAAAAGAAAACGGAAAGATTTGATTTCCAGGCCCTTGGAATGACAGACATGCTCTCCTCAGGAGAGAGTGGGACCCGTGCAAGTGTGATGGCAGATGCAGCAGTACAGTGCCAGCCGTACAGTGCCACCCCCCTGCGTCCTCCCACTCGTGTTGTTCCGCCCAGGCAGTGGCAATGGTACTACAGCTTGCTCGTGAATGATGATACCTTGAATGTGCTCTCTGCATCTGAAGACTGCTACACAGTCAGAGGGGCAGACCCTCGGTGGGACTCGGATAGGTTGGTATTTTGTGGATTTGATGATGTCATACCTTACAGAGGTTTAGAGCTTATCGTTATCTTGGGTTTAAGGAGCTAGCAGCAGCAAATGCCAACATCTTAACCTGCCCAGTGTAAGGACACAATAGGCTAGAGAGAGAAAAGGTAGCCATAATTTTGCTATAATTTTGCTATACAAAGCAAAAAGCAGTTCTTGACTGAAGAGGGACCAATTAATTACGCTGAACAGAAGGAAGATCAGGTCATTGACCTTAAGGGGCAGAACCTCTTCCTAAAAAGAACATGCCAGGCCTACCAGGATGCTCTGTGACAATACCAGTGCATATTGGCAGACAACAATGCTTTGCCCAACTTAGGAACTGCCTAATGCCAAGCCAGGCATGCCATCCCAGCACTTAATTACGTAAGTTACAAAGAGTTAGAAAAATTAAACACTTACTTGGTCCAAGACCTATGGAAAATGCAGCAACATAGACAAGCAGGCTGGCCAGTGAGAGCCATTTCAGGACAACAGGAACCTCCTCACTTTCCATGTGAGACCCTGTTGTGCTTTTTCTTCCTGTAAGGGCAGTCCTGTTCAGTTCTCCCGTCCTGGCAACATCCGGGCTTTGCACATCAAACAACAATCTTTCTGTTGAAGTCATGCTAGCAAAGAGGTCCTTAAGACTCCCATTGGTGACAGTGAAGTTTCCTGGTCTCTGGAGGGAGAAATCCTCTGAAGACTGGCTTCTACAGACATTGGTGAAATTCACATGTATGTTGTGGTTCACTAAGCCCATAGTGACCAATGATATTGCCATAACAGAAGAGCCAATGCACAGAAAAGTTTTACTTCCAACTTGATCCACAAAAAACGTGGCTGGGACTGTGCTGACCACTTTAACTACTCCAACTCCAGTAGAAGCCAAGCTGGCAGCTTCATTGCTCTGGAACCCAACTGACTTCAAAACAGTCGATGCATAAAATAAAATGTTGGGTTGCCCAGTTGTTTGCACAAAAAACACTAGAGTGAGTCCTACCAGCATTCGGGCCCTCATGTTGTTTTTTGAACGGAACAGGTCCAAGAAACTATACTGATGTTCATCTTTCAGGGAAGACTTAATCACAGTAAGCTCTTTAGTGGCATCTGACGTTTCCCGTAGCCTCTCCAGTACTTTTCTCGCCGCTTCATCGTTATTTTTCATCACAAGGAACCGAGGGCTTGGTGGAAGGAAATACATGGCAATAGCTTGCAGAGCACCTAGTGGAATCACGAGGCCAAACATGTACTTCCAGCCATGAGATACGCTGGCAAATGCATAATTTGAAATATAGGCGAAGAGAATGCCCATGACAATCATGAGTTCATTTAATGATACAAGGAGGCCTCTTCTGTGCTGTGGGGCGATCTCAGCGATGTACACACACGTTGCAATTGATGATAATGATATGGAAACACCTATGGCAATCCGGCCCACAATGAGTATCTTGTAGGATTCGTAGGGCAGCAAAATCAGACTCCCCACCACAAGTAAGGAAGATGCAACGATAATAGCAAGTCTCCTTCCAAATCTGTCTATAAGAAATCCACCAGTAAGGGATGCAAATAAGGCCCCAAAAAGCAGGGAACTTACAATGACTTCCTGCTCTTTGCAAGAGAGTGTTAAAATGCTGCTTATCTGAAGAAGAGCTCCGGAGATAAGGCCCAACTCATAGCCCATCAGAAGTCCACTTATGGCAGCAATGGCAGAAGATAGAAAGGTGAATGTCCCACAACCTGAAATAAGAGGATAAAACAAAAAAAAAACTTGAAAGAGTGATTTCTGCAACATTCTGACAATTAATAATAATTTTATTTGGTATACCAGTTTCAAAACTCTCTGTAACTTTTAGGCAATGCAGTTAAGTACCATATGCATCCAGCAACAGTGGTGACATAAAAGCCATTTACATAAAAAGCTATTTCTGAAAAAAAAAAAGCAATTAATTTAAAATCTTTAGCTTTAATGCTTTTGTGTCCCTTATTTTCCTGATCAGAAGTCAAAAAGGTTTGGATCGGGTCCTAAATAATTAAACCTTCAGCCTCAGAATATTATTGCAAAAAGAAATGGTGAGAAAGCAATTTTTGCCTTGAGATTTTTCAGTGTTTTTTGTAAACTGAGGAAATCTCATCTACCCAACTAGAGTATCATAAGCAAGGAAATCATAAATTTCTTAACCAAATTGCTTCAACCTTGACTCAAATAAGTAAGTTTCCCTCATCACTTATTATTTCCTTTGTTTCACCTGAGGATGACATGAAGGCTGCTGGTACCATTGTTTTTATTTTGCCATATGTTCATATATTCAGTGAGCACCAGGCAGATGCAGGTATCTGTGATATTCTAGGGAAATTGATCTTTGAGGCAAACTCATTAACTTTCTGGCCTTTGCTCATGTCTGAACTCAGATTCTTTGGAATATCTTGATCAAATATTTTGCATCGCTTTTGACAGCCATAGTGCCAGGAATAAGAAACAGATGATGAAAACAATGCAGATTATATGCCTTTGAATGTCCACTTTAAAACAAACTCATTTTATACAATCGTGATTCATTGTTTATTGTTACAAGATAGACTTGACTGATCATATTCTACTAACTGTGAAGCCTTTTGCACTCTAAACCTTGAGGAATATATCAGTTTGTTATTGTTGGTCTCGTTCTTTCTTCCCAGCATGATTTTCCTTGCATCATGATGTTGGCTGCCACACAACTAGGAAAAGAGTAAATCAACTTCTGATTTTGCAGTTAGAGAGATGGAACGTGTCGGAGGAGAGGTGGCTTTTGCAGCTAAACAGAGTCCATATTTAGTTAATTCTTCTGGAATGAGTGGGATACGGTCTAATTGGAAATGATACACAGAGTTTGCTTATTTTTAGCTAATTTTTCTAAGGCATTAAGGCTCTTTGATCACGTTGACTGCTCAGAGTTCCCTGCCAATAATTTTGAGCACATTGGTGAGGACCAGTCCCATTTGACAGAGGATATTACCTTTCAAATGCAAATCTTGAATAGGGAGAAGGAGAGCAGCCCTAGCAGAACATCTGCACGGCTAAAGTAAAGAGTGCCAGAGCCCAGGCCCAGACTCTGGCATGTGGCCACATACCCTACTAAATTGCTGGCAGGATCCCTGGCACATTTGCACCCCAAGCCACCTTGTGTTCTCCTAACAACTCCTAGAAGCAAACAGTTCCACCGTCCCACCCTGCAGCCACTCTACAGGCAGACGGGTTATTTTGGAGGGTAGCACAGTGCAACTGTGAACATAAGGAATGCCTCAGGGGTCAGGGGAGATGTGTAAGCCCATTAAGTCTATTAAGATAAATATCACCTATTAGCTCTCCTAACTCTAAACCAAACAGCAGAAGCCAAACAGCAGCAGCCCTGAGAAATTGAGTGCACCAAATGCACCTCAATTCACTCAGCCGCTGAGGTGATGTGGCTGGCAAACCAGAGATAGATAAGAGATAGGAGAGAAGCTCATGGTTTTGTCTTAGTGGGCCATAAGGGCACAGGGGGAATGGGATTATTGTGAAAAGTGTTCCTGAAGGTGGGGGCGGGTGATAGATTTATTGGGATGGAGATGGGACATCTTGAAGAAAATATCAGAAACAAATTTGCAAAATAGTCTAGTGATAGAACAATTTTTTTAATATTGTTGTTGTTGTCATCCATATCTGTTAATATTTCTAAAGCTTTTTCTTCCTTTATATCTACAGTATCTGAGACCATTTCACTTATTTTAAATAGAAGCATGGGTTAGGTCCTACTTCAGTGGAAGTAGTGCTGACTACAGCTAAGCTGCTTTGTGCTGCATCCTGCAATGCACACATGCAATATTTGTTTCATCATTGCAAAACATAATTTCTCCTTCCCATTTACACTTTTGAGTTGCCTGCTTGCTGTATATTATTATATGTGGAGAATATATCCTTCCAATGAAGCCTGGCTGGAAGTCTGGGCTGATAACAGCACAGTGTTGTGCTGAAGGAATGAGCATGTCAAAAACTAAACTGCTAATTTGACCACAGTGCTCTGCCCAAACTACTGTTCAGTACTGATGTTTGTGCTTTCTTGAATATCTCTGTATTTTACATCATTGAGCCACACATATTTAATGTAGGATTTTACCTCAATTTATATATTATGGAGTAGAGAGTATTGTGTTCATCCAGTCTGACACTCACAAACATAATCCTTCAGACACACTTCAATTATGTTTTATCTCAACCAGGTGATTTAAAACATTCAGCTTTGATTCAAAAATGGCTAGTGATTGAAAACCAATGACTTTAAGTCATAAGTCATCCCAATGGTTAATTGCTTTCACTCTAAGTTATCTGTAAATTATTTCCAGGCTTAATTTCTGCAACTTCGACTTCCAGCCATCAGATCCCATTCTCCATTTCCCCACACTTAACTGTGTTCACCAAGTACAAACTTATAGCCTGTCATCGAGTCATCTCACAGACATCTCCTTTTTAGGTACTTACCCTGTGAGGCTTTACAAGTTTACCCATCCCTTAAGTATTCAAACCTCTGTTCTCTGAACATTTTCCAGACCATCAGCTTCTTCAGTAAATTGATCTGGACCCAGTGCTTCTGCATTCAGTACACAGTGTCAAGTAGAAACTTGACATAATTTTTCCACCCCTGGTGGACATTTCCCTCTCTAGTTGTCCAAGGATTCTCACAGACACATATAAAAGCTTATCTTCTGGTTATCCTTCAGGAAAACCTACTTATTTTCTGACTAGGTTCTATCCAAGGCACTGCCTTGCCTTTAAATATGGCCTGCCTCATTGCATCCTAACGAGGAATGCAAATTACTTTACATTTATCTGTATTAAAATATATAGGATGCGTTGAACTTACCCAACTGTGAGACATCAGCAGCATCTCTAGATTTCTCTTGTAACCACTTGAGAAAAATAGGCAGTTCTAATTGTCTGAATTAGGTTGGATGCCTACTTTCCTCCATTGCCTATAAAAGGAAACTGTGGCTTGCTCAGATGCAGATGTCTAAAGTTAGCAGAGAGGAACCCCAGACAGCACATTCACTTGCAGTCAGCAGGCCAAGGCATCCAAATTGTGTTCAGCCAGTGACATATCCCATTTTTTGATCACCCATCACCTTTATCACCCTGTTAAATAATCTGTTATTATTTTATTCCAAGTAGTTGAGAAAAAAACATTAAGGAACAGAGGGGCAAAAACTGAGTTTAAGGCTCTCCAGCAGAAAAACAGCAGCATGGACAGTGTACCCTATTGATACTTTGAAGTCTGTGTCCTGCACTGTTCTTAATTCTTAAAATGTCGAAGTGTCATTTTTGTATGGTTTTAGTTTCTGAATGAGAGTGTCAAGCCAAATATCTTGATAGAGTCCACCACCAGCACTGTTCTTTACAATCCAGACTGTGGTCACATCAGCCTGTGGTCCTTAGATCAGAGAAACAGAGATGGTTATTTGTTTTTAGTCTGAGAGTCTATACAAAGCTGGATGTAGAGCTTGGACACCTGGGAATTGATAGGGAAGCATTCAAGCCCATATATTTCTTGTTTCTCCAAGTAGAGCAACTTGATCAATGTCTTCATGTTTATTTTGTTTGTTTTTACTGGGTCAGCTGATATCCTTCTTCATGTGTGCAGTGACACATACCCACAGCTGTACAGAAATAGTGGAGGGCTGTAACTAGAGCACCCCAAATGAAAAGCAGATCTTGATGTGATGCAGAGGAAGGCACATTGTCCTTCTGCATTAGCAGCAGCAAAGTCAGTAGTTAACTTAGTGTCTCTTGTCCTTCACAGGCACTATTCCACTGGAAAACATTGTTATATCACCACGAGGTTTTGTTTTAACTGGTGTACCCAAAATTTGCCTGCTCACAACTGCCTGTTGAGTTAAACCTTGAAATCTCTGCTCATTTTCCCTTTGTGGCTTTCCTCTAGGCAAAATTCCCTCTGACTTCAGCATATGATTTGCTTTAACATTTACAGATAAAGAATGTTACAGTAGTTGGACCCACAATCCTTTCAAGTGTCACTTTTAATGATGCTGTTACCAGTTCTTAGACATTCCTTTTTTTTTTTACAAAAAGCTTCTTTACATTTTTGTTTTTTTTTATTTTTATGAGATGCCAGCAAAACATATGGCAGTGGACAGCCCAAGGGAGTAAAATATTGTAATGATAGCTTCCAGAGAATTTTCTCCTTCTATCTGCCACTAACACCATGGCTAATGAGTATGTGGCTGGTATGTGACAAGTGATTGGAAAGTCTATTCTCTAGTTTCCCGTGTAAACAAAGTGGTTTCTCACAACTGTTGTTCAAGTGAAAAGCAGCCCTACTTGGCAAACAAACCTATCTTTAAGAACATTTGTTGGAAGTGTTTATGCTTGGTTCCTGAAAAGGAGACCAACTGCAGTTGTAGTGCAGCAGCACAGTGTACTGATGATGAGGCTGGACGGGGCCAAGCACTAAGGGTGTGCCCCTTTACTTGTTTTCAGGCACGTATTTGGGAAAATACAGTCCTTCCAAAGGCACAGTATTTGGTCTGTGCATGTATTTTATGGGCATCATGGATAAATGATCGGTTCCAGGGAAGATCTGCAAGCAGGCTGATCTGGGAAACACTACTCTTCACCCACCTAACGGGAGGGAGAGATATGGGAAAGGAGCCCTTTCCAGCTCAGTCTGGCAGTACCATGCTCCAGGTTAGTCCAGACACTGAGA
>WAAE01021253.1:104127-122702 GCA_013400495.1 Nicator chloris
AACTTACCCAACTGTGAGACATCAGCAGCATCTCTAGATTTCTCTTGTAACCACTTGAGAAAAATAGGCAGTTCTAATTGTCTGAATTAGGTTGGATGCCTACTTTCCTCCATTGCCTATAAAAGGAAACTGTGGCTTGCTCAGATGCAGATGTCTAAAGTTAGCAGAGAGGAACCCCAGACAGCACATTCACTTGCAGTCAGCAGGCCAAGGCATCCAAATTGTGTTCAGCCAGTGACATATCCCATTTATTGATCACCCATCACCTTTATCACCCTGTTAAATAATCTGTTATTATTTTATTCCAAGAAGTTGAGAAAAAAAACATTAAGGAACAGAGGGGCAAAAACTGAGTTTAAGGCTCTCCAGCAGAAAAACAGCAGCATGGACAGTGTACCCTATTGATACTTTGAAGTCTGTGTCCTGCACTGTTCTTAATTCTTAAAATGTCGAAGTGTCATTTTTGTATGGTTTTAGTTTCTGAATGAGAGTGTCAAGCCAAATATCTTGATAGAGTCCACCACCAGCACTGTTCTTTACAATCCAGACTGTGGTCACATCAGCCTGTGGTCCTTAGATCAGAGAAACAGAGATGGTTATTTGTTTTTAGTCTGAGAGTCTATACAAAGCTGGATGTAGAGCTTGGACACCTGGGAATTGATAGGGAAGCATTCAAGCCCATATATTTCTTGTTTCTCCAAGTAGAGCAACTTGATCAATGTCTTCATGTTTATTTTGTTTGTTTTTACTGGGTCAGCTGATATCCTTCTTCATGTGTGCAGTGACACATACCCACAGCTGTACAGAAATAGTGGAGGGCTGTAACTAGAGCACCCCAAATGAAAAGCAGATCTTGATGTGATGCAGAGGAAGGCACATTGTCCTTCTGCATTAGCAGCAGCAAAGTCAGTAGTTAACTTAGTGTCTCTTGTCCCTCAGGCACTATTCCGCGCTGGAACACTGTTATATCACCATGAGGTTTTGTTTTAACTGGTGTACCCAAAA
Source organism: Nicator chloris (assembly GCA_013400495.1). Lineage (NCBI taxonomy): Eukaryota > Metazoa > Chordata > Aves > Passeriformes > Pycnonotidae > Nicator > Nicator chloris. The sequence continues at coordinate 105,133 of WAAE01021253.1, forward strand.
TTTGCCTGCTCACAACTGTCTGTTGAGTTAAACCTTGAAATCTCTGCTCACTTTCCCTTTGTGGCTTTCCTCTAGGCAAAATTCCCTCTGACTTCAGCATATGTTTTGCTTTAAGATTTACAGATAAAGAATGTTGCAGTAGTTGGACCCACAATCCTTTCAAGTGTCACTTTTAATGATGCTGTTACCAGTTCTTAGACATTCCTTTTTTTTTTTACAAAAAGCTTCTTTACATTTTTGTTTTTTTTTATTTTTATGAGATGCCAGCAAAACATATGGCAGTGGACAGCCCAAGGGAGTAAAATATTGTAATGATAGCTTCCAGAGAATTTTCTCCTTCTATCTGCCACTAACACCATGGCTAATGAGTATGTGGCTGGTATGTGACAAGTGATTGGAAAGTCTATTCTCTAGTTTCCCGTGTAAACAAAGTGGTTTCTCACAACTGTTGTTCAAGTGAAAAGCAGCCCTACTTGGCAAACAAACCTATCTTTAAGAACATTTGTTGGAAGTGTTTATGCTTGGTTCCTGAAAAGGAGACCAACTGCAGTTGTAGTGCAGCAGCACAGTGTACTGATGATGAGGCTGGACGGGGCCAAGCACTAAGGGTGTGCCCCTTTACTTGTTTTCAGGCACGTATTTGGGAAAATACAGTCCTTCCAAAGGCACAGTATTTGGTCTGTGCATGTATTTTATGGGCATCATGGATAAATGATCGGTTCCAGGGAAGATCTGCAAGCAGGCTGATCTGGGAAACACTACTCTTCACCCACCTAACGGGAGGGAGAGATATGGGAAAGGAGCCCTTTCCAGCTCAGTCTGGCAGTACCATGCTCCAGGTTAGTCCAGACACTGAGATTTCTGTGATGTAGTTTTTCTTTGCCTTCTCCCAAGAGATCATTCAGTGATGAAATAGAAAACTACTGGGAGGGGGAGAGGGAAATTACTTTATGTAACCTGTGCAAATAGATCTATTTTAATAGGAGGGGACTCGACAATCTCTTCCACCATGGTGCTTTCTTCTTTACTTTGATTTAATCTGAGATGAGAACTGTCTCAGTTTGCATGGGAAAGAAAGTATTTTCCTGTCAGGAAAGTTCTTTAAATCTTGCAATTTCTTTGATCTATTCAGAGATTTGGAAAGTGAATTCAAATTCTGTCAACCATTGGTTAATAAGCACAGGTTAGAAAACTGTAATGAGTTGAATGCATTGCCTAGATATAAATCCACAGCATGGAATATCTTTTTTTTTTTTTCCAATAGAATAGGATATCTACTTTTATCTACAATAAATTTTAATACTACAGCATCTGCATTTGAAAATTTTATGCTATCTCTAACATATTTCTTTTCCATCTGAGTGCTGTCTGACATACAAAAAGTGTGTCTTTCAGGAATATAGTATTTAAATTTCCCAAATTGTCATTAAAGAAGATTTTGCTGAAGTGTATAGCATGAGGATCACTTTTTTTTTTTTTAGGATAAATGTTTGATGGCATGTATTGGGAACTGCTGCATAATTAAATCATGGGTTTGCTTCTCATAAAAGGTAATTCTCTCATTTTCATGTTATCATGACCTTTGCTGCACTGCCCCAGTCACTTCCTTATGTCATCCAGTTGTCTGGTATATAGAGATATATGTTACCCTGTTGCTCTATTCCAACACCTGAGGTTTCTTTAGATCCAGTAGCTGCTCAGTAGGTGCATTTCTCCTATTAGCTACGATACATCTGATCTACCTGTCCCTCTAGGAGTCTGGCATGGGATCTAAAACTGGTACCCAACAAGATCCTACTGGATGAAACAAATGGCAGCTTTGGGACAAAGCTATATTGCAAACAGAGCTGGAAAATCTCAGAAAATATTAACTAAAAATAATGTCAGGGACATGTAGGATCACAATCGTTTGACAAATGGGACTCCTCCCACCCAAGTGTGAAAGGCAAACCCAAACCAAATACTTTGTAAATTGAATGAAAAGAGAAGGTGGAAGGAAACTAATGTCCTCATCTAAACTCCTCCAGTGGTGGGAAGCACTGAATACTTTGTGCAGCATAAGCCAAATTAATGTACTTTGTAAACAATATTCAAATTTCCTGAACAAATACCTCCTGCCAATGATGGGAAAGAATGGGAGTGCAGATCCTGGACAGACCTACCCTGGCCATGTCATCTCTTACTGCTCTGCTATGTAATTTCATCATGTCAACAGGCAGCCTATCCCCTCAATACATGAAATGACATTTGGGTTTTGTTTTGTTCGTTTCTAGTAAGAATCAACAAGTTCTTTTAATTCCTAACTATGTAATTATATATTCCTCAGGTTACTGCTTTAATTTTTGAGTGTAGGGACAGATGTGTAATTTGCACATACTCTTCTAACCTTAACCCATGTGCTGCAGAAACTTTGCTATCTGTTTAATGCTATCCTATAAGCATCTGCACTGTTCACCTCAGTCCCTAAGGCAATTTTAAATGTGTCTGCACACCTACTGACTTTCTGTTCCTGGCTAACCTCTGATTCCAGTATCAGGAGACATTGCTTGACAGATCACTGTTACACTCCAACAAAGCATTTGTGCCTATGGTTTCTGAATATTCCTGTATTAACCAGTTCATTCAGCTGTAAGTGAGAAAAATCTGCTTGGGACATTGTCATTTCTGGCTTATGACCATGCTGTCCTGTTTGGATACAGCTGCCTTGTGCCTGAGAAATATCATGATTGTGGGGCATTATCCCCTTCATCTTACCATCTGGGAAAGAGTTTGAAAATGCAAACCACGCTGCAACTGAGAAAAACTGGCTGGGTAGGACAGCAAAGATGAAGAGCTATGAAATTCAGTTTCTGCACTTAAAGACTTATTGCAGAATAAATGTTACAGCTGATTTTTGAGGGTGTCAGCACAGAAAACCTGTTTCTTCCTGAAATGCTGGGGAAGTAAAACCAGGAGGGAGACCCTGCCCACTCACCCTGTACTGTTCCCCTGCATGGGCAGGTGTAGTGCTTGCCTGGATCCCTCCACTCACTCCGGTGAAAAGGGCTGAACTGCTCCTGAGTGTGCAAGCATCAGATCACTGTTGTTAGAGGGCAGCAGGTTCTCCTATCTTTCAGATGGCTGATCTTCATAAAGGAAAAGGATTTACACAACAGACAGCCTACACAAGCAGCGGGACCGAGGCCTTTTAGGGAAAGTATCACACAAACCTTCATTCAAAATTCAAGCTGGCAATCCCTTTCCTTACTCATATGTTCCCCTCTCGCACTTTTCGAAATGGAGAAGGCATGTCCCGAGAGTCCCTTGGCTTTGTTCTCCCCTAGCCCCGAGCATGAGCTATGCGGGCAGCTGCTGCTGGCCAACGCTGGCACTCAGCTCCTGCCTCCTTACCTGCTGCAGCCGGCAGCCGGGAGCGGCTGCTGCCCCGGCTGCGCTCCTCATCCTCCCCTGCTCTCATCGTCTGGCTCTGCTGCCTGAGCTCCTCCGTGCTCTGCCCAGGTACCATCACTGCCCCCTTCGCACCTTGGGCGGCAGCACTTCACAGGGCTGTGGTCCTTCCCCGGCCGGCCAGGAAAGGGCAGGTTGTTTTCCTCATGGCAACAAGTTCCCGAAGCTGGCTGAAACCAAATGCAAACCACCAAGTGGTTCGTGAACAACTTTGTTGCTATTTCAGAAGGCTTTGCCCTTTGCTGTGACACGGGCTGTTGCTATTCTGGGGAGCCTATTGCAGGCGAGGGGAGGGCCGTCTGTCGGAAGTATTGCTTTTGCCTTTTAACAAATAGTTGAGACATCAGACATCCATGCACAGCTCCATGTACATTCCTTACCCATTCACTTACAGGGTCTCTCCCTCTTTTTCCCTGTCTCTCTTTTCCTCCTCTCCCTGTTGTTCATACGCACAGGTTTTTAGCAGAGAAGGCACGCTGAAGGGGAGGGTTTGAAGTGTTTCCTCTGTCGGCTAAAGTTAGGGCACTGAGCACACACACGCAGCATCTCTTCGTTCTTGTAACTTATGAGCAAGTTATGGTGAGAAGTAGTGGAGAGGAAAACAACCATGCCCTTTGCAGCCTGTGATAGTTGCAACCAGGACTTTACATGGCAAAAATGCACATGATAATTTACAAGCAAATGCAGGGCAAGCCACCCTCTCTTCCATTATGATTATTTGCAGAAAAACTGAGGCTGTATCAGCTATATTGAGGCAAAGACCCGATTTTGATCGCTGCTGGGAGTCGCTCCATCCTTACTGGCTTCTGTGGCAGCAATGGCCAGAGGCTGGATGGCAGCAGGAGGGAAAGTTTGCAGCGAGTGCAGGTGAGCTGCCTATAGAGGCTGCCTGCCCTGCTCTGTCCCGGTCCTGGTGGGAGAGCCTCCAAGTGCTCTCAGCAGACCCGCTGCCACCATCAGGCGAGTTGTCCGAGTTACCTCCAGCGGAACCACTGCTGTATAATCTGGCAGTGCTGCGGGCTCCTTGTTTGTGCTCTCTGATTGTTTGCTTGCTTGTTTGTTTTTGTTGTAATACACTAACAGTTGCAGTAGCATGGGAGGGAAAGGTAGATGTAGAAACTTGGTAGCTTTTGCAGTATTTCCAGACAGGAGAATTCCTAAAGGCTTTTTCCTTATGTAGAGCAGGCATAATAAGCCCCTTATCGATGTTTGCCTAGCAAGAAAAATGTGACAAAAGACATTGTAACTGCTCCATCTGACAGCTGCCTCACTGTCAGCTTCAGAAACAGGACCGCCAGGGACCACGGGGCATGGCTTCCATTGGGCATTCTGGGTTTTGGCAGTGCCCTTTACATGTAACTCTGCTCTCACAGGCTACATACTTTCCATGAAAATGTCCACCTGTCAGTCAGTACAGGATGCTGTCGGCGCTGTTAATAATTTCTTGGCACATCCAGAGAGGTGTTGTTTCTTCATGGGATATGTGCAAAAAGTAATGTTAACTTTTAAAGAAATTATTTGTATGTTTTTGGAGGAAAAAAAAAGAGAGGCTGTTTAGGCTGGGGAAGGAGAGGAAATGTTTTCATAGATCAAACTCAGCTGTGGTAAGATTCCTCTGTGATAATATGATGTGTAATCGACCTCCTCTAACAGCCCACACCTCATATAACCCGCAGCTCAGCTCAGGGCAAGCTCTCTGGAAACTCGGCTGACTCCAGAGGTGCACAGCTGTTCCCACATCCCAAGTGCCTTTACATGTAATGGTCCTGGAGATGTCAGAGAACTGCTGAGGTGCCTGTGGCAACTTGACTGGGAAGAAAGTTTTGCTCCCAAACGTGAGGTCCTACAGGATGCTTTGGGGTTCCCTCCTCCTGCTGAATCACTCATCAGCCACAGCGAGTTACTGATTTTGACAGGAGTTAAGAGATGTACACGCAACTGTTCAAAAACCCCCTAAACTAAATGCCATCCTCCAACTAAATATGCTGATTGTACACAGCTGCTGGCACACACAGATCTTAGGAGGATTGTCAGGAACTGCATCTTCCCCTGAACAAGAAGCATATTACACCCAGGAGTAGGTGATAAAAATACTGCTTTACACTGAGTTCTCAAATCTTAGGATGAACAGATTTTATGAAACGAATGTTAAGTGAATACAAGAATGAATTTCTTTTTTTAACAGGAAACAAAAAAGGTATTTTAGACAAACAGTAGGATTTCTTTTAACTGCATTTACATCAAGAGTTCAGTTCCCTCAAAAGCCAGAGCCTAGAATTACTTTAAATGTTTACCTCCTTGTTTACTAAGAAATACAGTCAAATAATCCATTTTTCCTTTCTAGTTCTGCCTTTATTTCATGGTATCTCTGCCAGCTGCAACACAGCAATGGTTTAACTTTGCCCCCTGGGGTAATCTCAGAAGGTATGTACCTAGCTTGCACAGAGGGTAAAGCAGCCAGTAGACACAGCACAAACCATAATGGCCAGAGAAAATATGAAGGAAAACATCCTTATTCTGAGGGCTTGTGTTTGGGCTGCCCAAAGGGCAGTGCACCCTTGCCATGCTGAGCTGTGAGTGCTGCTGAAGTGCCAGGAAGGTTCCTGGGCTTCGACCTGCTCCCTCAGTTATATCCTATGCCTGTAAAAACTGTATCAGCAATATGGTCTTTGGGAAAAAAATGTTCCCAGTAAGTGGAAACGTGAAATATTTTAGCCTGAGATCTGCTGTTTGCATGGTGTTGTTATGAGGGATGGGCTGCAGTGTCATCAGTTTCAGCTGATAGTGAAAAGCCACAGCTCAGCCGGTGTGACGTCTTATCATAAGGGTGGCAAAAATCTGAGGCATTGGTGCTTATGGTTTTTACTGGTGCTAACTGGGAGCCCAGAAAAGGAAGGAACTGTAAAAAAGCTGACTGCAGCCAGTGAAAGCAAACAGAGAGAGACAAACAGAGCAAACAAACAGCCTGTGCTGGATCTGCAGTCAGGCCAGCTGCAGAGGGATAGCGTGAAATACAGCAACCGAAGCCCTTGCTGGTGGCCACAGGGTCCTGGTCCCACAACCCCCTCTGCTTCCCACCAGAAATAAACAGTCAAGCAAACAAGAAAAGCTCCAGTACAACAGACGTGACTAGGATAAGGAGGAAGAAAAGGAAGTGTGCTTTGATGCTTTTCAGTTCTCCGTTGTTTTCCTGCTGCTTGCCTTGCCTGTGCACAGCACTCAAAACAATCGCTTGGCTGGGGCGCTGTGCCAGGAGCAAGGTGTCCCTCGGATCAGGGGCAGGAGCCTGCCAGGGTGGTGGCAGGCTAGGACAGGACTGCACCTGCAGTCCTCTCTCATAACAGAGCCTCTCTCAGGCTACCCAGGAAGGGAGTCCTGCTGGAACCAAGGAGCAGGGAGAAAGGTTGCCAGAAGGCAACAAATCCAAAATGCTGAGATGGGCAACAGATAAATGATGATCTGAAGAGTAGAGCCCTAGCTTCATAGCTGTGCTATGGGAGGTTGGGCAGAAGGTCACACCCTTCAGGAGTGGGAAATAAGAGTGGGAAAGATTTAAAAGCCCAAAGCAGGAGAGAGTCAGGAGACAGGGAAGGGGTATGTGTGCAACACTCTCATGAGATTCCCCTGTTGGTTTTATCCACCTGCAGTTGGCAAGAAATCACCTTTTCTGCTATTTTCTCAGTTCCTTGCTTTCAAAATCAGCCAAAAACTTTAATACTAGAAACATGATTAGGCTAAAAAAAGATAAGGTAGTCACATTAAATTGCTGAATAATCTGTCTGGAATATCTATGAGGCTTATGTGGGGATTTCTTCTAAAATCTCTGGTTGTGATTTTTTTTTATTTGTATTTCTGGTGATCTAATAACTCAAATTTGGGACTGTGGAGAGACAGGGAATTTGGTGATAAGCCAATAGAAGTTAATTAAGAGTTGAAGAGTTTTCTGATTCAGTTTTCATAGACCACTTTTGTCAGAGTTGGGGTAAAGAAGGTCATTTTATTTCTCTGTAGATTTTATGATTCTTAAAAAGAAGATAGTAGAAGTCTCTCGATTGATTAATTTTAAAATGTAGAAATTCAGCTTTCCAGCAAAGTATGGAGATCATTTTCTTGGCATATCAGCTTAAGTTACTTTGCCTTCATCTCTGCTTGTTGAGATTTGCTCTCAGGACTAATAGTTTGCCGTTTGCAGAACAAGTTCATGAGATAGCTGGCTTGGAAAAACAGGAGGAAGGCTGGGAAGACGAAAGAACAAAAGTGACATGGAGGGGAGAGACAAGAAAGAAATTGAGAAAAATCAAAAGAAAACCATACTATTTATTAAAAAAAGGTACCAATCTAGAAAAATATGAGTAGCTTTTACCACTAGTGTTGACACATTGATACCCATACACAAGGAGGAAAACAGGCTAAAATTCCAGTTACTGAGCAATGACAGCTAGATGAAATAAAAACAAGAGCTGCTTAAGAAAGTTAAATGATCCACTCTTCAGGAACTTTGAATATAAAGATAATTGTTATTACTGTTGTGCAGCAAAGAATTACAATTCAGCAGTCAGTTTTTCGAAGATGCTTTTTATAAATGTAAGATATATTTCATAAACACAATGTTTAAGCTATGCCATTTGTGTCATTTTTCAACTGAATAAACTACAGATACATCAAGAAATGGATAATACTAAGTAAATAAATAATACTTCTGATGTCATATAGAAAACTCATGACAACTGAGAACACAAGTTTTTCATTCTGAGTCCTGTGGTTTATTACTGTCATACCCTTTCTGTTATGTTCTTACTCATTGAGAAGCAATGATTTATACCAATATATTTTTATCTGACTTTAAAAAACTCAAATCATAGACACAGTCCAGAGCTCGTCACACTTCACAACTCCCTCCAGAGTCCCGCTGACTCACGGCACAAATATTTAATCTCTTGGTCTTCTGTTAGCGTCTTCTTTAAAAGTACTCTTTAGAAGTACAGTGTGGCCTTGGTCAGCAACTCTAAGAGTTATGTTTTGGCACAAACTTGAAATCAAACTGAAGGTAAGAACTGAAGACTGGAAAATACAATACAATAGAATTGAGATGCGAAAATAAAATAAAATATAGATTTTAGTGCAGGTTTCCACTTTCATGGCTGTGTAGCCTTCCTAACTAATAAAAAAAAAGGTCTTTTAGCTTCTGGGTAATCCAACGGGGCCACTTGTACTTTGTTGTTGAATAACATGTCCGCTGTTTGTCATCACACACTGTTCTCTCCTGTTTGCTTCAGATATTTTATCTTTACCTTTTCTTTTTTAACAAATCATAGAAAAGCAGCCCTTACATTTGAAAGAAAATTGTCCATCTGAAATAAAATTGGGAGGCAGTGCACATTTTCAGTGCAAGGACTGAACCTGGAGAAGCCAGTTAGTAATGTCACCCACTACTTGAAGTCAGGTGGTTTCTAGGAATTTCCAAATAAGGTGCCAAAAATGGAATCCTTTAAGATTATTGCACAGTGGAAAGAGGAGTTTTTTCTTTACTCCTGTGATGAATTGGTAAAAATGTGTAAGCTGAAATTCCCTTTGCCTGTTCCAGTTAAGGAAAGAGATGGCCATTGCAAAGAGAAGATTGAGCTGCTGAAATGTATTTTTTTGTTGCTGGGAAACATTTTCCGCCACATGGAATATGTCAGTCACACAGGAAATGCAGTCATTTTCATGGTTTTAATTATTTCCACTGACAAAGTGTTTTGTTTTCTCCTGAAAATCTTGTTGTTGCAAAAATAAACAACTAAATGTCATTAATGCCGTGCTTTGCCTTCTTGCTGGTTTTTGACCGCAGCTGGCAATCTGAAAGCAGTTTTATATGCATTCATTAAAACCAAATGTCTGAGTAAAGCTTTCCAAAGTCCATCAAAATTTTCAAGTCATTGCTGGCAAGCAGGAAATTAAACCAGCCTCCAAAGCACAGGTCAATTTGTGTTCACTCAGCAGTCCTGAAGAAATGAGCAGTGGACACTGCTGCAATGCGATAAATGCTTCAGGTCACCTGTTCCCCTGGCAGAAACTCTGTCACCTGAGTCCATGAACAGGTAGCAAAGGCAGTCTTCAGTGGACACTGTGCATCTGGAGGTGTCTCAAATTTGTTTGGAGACTACCATTCCCCTTCAGAGCTGGAGATACTGAAAGCTCAGTAGGTGGAGTGACAGATCTGTTAGAACCCAGGACAATATAGGAGAGGCTGTTTGGAAAAAATGGAGGTTTTCTGCCCCAGAGTCCTTTCCTCTGCACACACCAAAATCCCATCTTTTGAAACACAGGTAAGGGAAATGCTATGCTGGCAGCACTTGGACAGGGAGGGGACAGTGTCCTTTCTCTGCTGTATGTCCTGGAGGTGCAGGTAGGCACTTTGCTGGCAGAGAGAGGCCAGGGAGAAAACAGCTTATTTGCTTCCCACTTAAATGATATTTTCTCCTGATCACCATGAGAAGGGAGTGGATGCCCTATAGGCACCAGGTCTCTGGCCCCTCACACCACATGGTGTAGCTCCAGGAGGCAAGCTGTGCCTGTGTGGGCAGTAGCTGCCTGGTTATCCAAAATAGATCAGTTGGGTGGGCACCCATGGAGCCCCAGGGAACCTCATCAGGGAAGAAACCCTCAGCTGGGCTGTGGCCTCAGAGAGGAGACCCAACACACATCCTCCAAAAGCACTTGGTGCTTCGGGATTGCAGCCCTCTGCAATTCGAGGGCTGGCATTTGCTCTTCTGACATTTGAGTTTTTATTTGTTATTTTTTTAAAAAGCCCAAGATACTTATCACCTCTGGCAAAGCTGATTTTGTGAAGCAAACCCTCTCTTGTAATTTTCTGTTTGGTTTAGCAGCATGATTTGTATGAAGGGGCTCCCTGAGCAGCTGAGACCTGCAGCCTGCGGGGCCTGCTGCTGCCCCCCTCCACACCCCTGGTAAAGGCAGACAGCCTTGCCAGAAGGCAGCTGCCACCTGTCACCACGGTCCCTGTCATCCCAACGCGGCTGCTTGGCTGACTTACTTCCGTGCAACAAGAGACTTTAGCATAAGGAATTGGGCCTCTCTGAAGACTGCAGAAGTCCTGGTGCACTCATTTGCCTCCTACATGGCAGGGGCTGCCAGCCTATGAGCGACTCCACTCAGCAGACACCCTCCTCCCTCCCTCCTCATTCAGATTCAGACTCTATGCTGCTCAGTTTGGCTTAAACCTCTCTGTTGCAGACTAATCACTGAAGCATTAGTTATTTAAATTCACACTGAGGAAATAGGTGCTGGCAAAGCCCAAGGGACTGTCAGTGGTACAGCCTGTGCTGTGCTGGGCGCTCACAGTGTCCTGAAGAGCACTGCACTGCCTCTGAGCAGCAATGCCCCAAGGCAGGAATGTCTGAGATTGGGTTCACAGCAAACAGGGTGCAACAATGCTTTAGCCTTCCACTACAGGTTCTGACTTCAGCAGACCTTGTCACACAAGAGAGAACAAAGCATAGTTTTGTAGTTAGCTCTGATAAAGTTTAGCTTTTGGAAAGACCTTTCCTACCATGGACACAGTGCATGAGGAAGATTTTTGGGTACATGGAGTCAATAGGCAGAAAGTTACTGACTTGGCTGAAGGTTAATTTCACACCACAAAAATAATCAGAAACTCCAGAGCAGCACTAGAGTGGCTGCTTAGTTGCAGCTACTCTTAGGAGACCAAGGAAACTTGCAAGTCTCTTCCTGGCTCCTCTGGGAAAGTGAAAGACCCTTTTTCCTTCTCCAACCTCATCTCACTGATTTTTGGGAAAGCTAGTGATGAGTTTTGGCACTGCCTTCAACTTCTCCTTCAGACTGAGAGCTTTGAACACATCTCTCATGCTTCATCTTCTTCTCCAAATCTTACCCTTTCCTAGGTAGTTACCAATATGCACTCCACCTCTCAAAGGAAACTCTCCTTCCTGGCCTGTGACTTTCCTGAATGGCACCTTGGCTTTTTGCAGTGGGTATCTGCACCTTCCTGACAGCAGCTCTGAAATTTCAGTTGTACTCAGTGAATACAACTGTCTACCACATAAACACTCATTTTCTTACTCCAAGCCCTTTGACCACGTCGTCTCCTCTACCTGAGCCCACCCAAAGGGGCAAAACAGCTCCAGCAGTGAGAAAAGAAAATCAGGCCTTCAGTACCCTTTTGAAAAAAGTCCCAGTTCACTGTAAGACATCTGACTTCTAAATGGCTTTCTGTACGATTTAGAGATTTCTTTCTGACTAACATGTTTAGACACATATATCCATGTTTACCGCTGTGGGGTTTGGATCCCTTGCCAATTCTAGGAGCTAATACCCTTGTGCCAGCTCTCAATCTCTTGGACACGTGCCATGGAAATCAGAGGCAACATATTAAAATGCCTGATTCCTGGAGTCTTATGATTATTACATCTACACAACCCACCCTGTTAGCTGTAAAAACTTAAAGCCTGAGTTAATTAAGCTTCATTCATAGAAACTCAAGAGTAAGAACACGAATGAAATAACTCAGCATTTTTTATTTCTAAAGACCATGTTTTCTAAGCCAGTATTTTGATTATGTTATGAAAGGTTTAACATTTACGTGTTTAACAGTTTATCTTCAGCTTGAACTTACATGACATTAAAATTGAGGAGAATCAGTTTTATGGATAGAAAACATTTAATCCTTCAGGTTTATGACTGCAGGATAGTTGGAACGGTTCAGTCCTTGCAGCACTGACATGGATGGGGCAGTAGTGGGCAGGTACCCTAGGGACAGTGCCCAGATGTGCAGCAACACAGCACTGGTCCCAGTTTTCTCTGAGATAGAGTTGGCTGGGAGGCACTGATCACTGCCCAGGAATGGGCTGGGCATCAGTCAGTGGAACGTGAGCACTGGTAGGTATTGTGTGTCACTTGGGGCTTTTTAGGTTTTATCTCTTCCTCTCTCATTTGATGATGATGATTATTTACTTTGTTTAAATTATTAAACTGCTCATCTCTCAACCAATTGTTTTTAATTTTTTTCCCTTATTCTTGTCCTCATCACATTGGGACAAGCTAGGGGAGTGAATGGGAGGCTGTGTGGTACTTAATTGCTGCCTGGGGTTAAACCACAACACCCCTAAAAGGCAGCTTTTCAATTTGCCACTTAAAAGGGAAGGCCTGAGTACAGCCTACAACTGCCTCATTCACCTGAAATCCTCCCTGCCAAGGGAAACACCTGTGCCAGTGGCAAGCTAGAGCAGTGAGGGCTGGGCAACACAGCTGTAGTGGAATTCCCCTTGACTATTTGCCCATGTCTTTTTGCAGGTGTTGGGAGGTTGGGGCAGGAGCAGAGCAACTTATCAGAGTCTCCACCTCTTTATTGGATCCCGGTTCCTCAGAGATAATGAATGTCATGGAACAAGTGGGATTTGGAGGGAACATTTTGGAGAAAAAAGCAGAACTGGTACTGCTCTGCATGGTAACTGCAGCTGGCCAGATGCTTGCAGCCAACAGACGGGTTTGCACCTACTGCATGGACTCTGCAGTCTGCTGGAGCTGCACAGGCTGCTCTCAGATTTGGCATGTCTCCTTTCAGACAGCTTTCAGAGTCTTCCCACATCATTCCAGCCCTCCGGCTTCATTTCCAAATGACTGCCAGATCAAACTGAGGTTTGATCTCTGTAGGTTGCTGTGAATTTAGACAGGAGAGATTTCTGGGCAGCCCAACAGGCCAAGGGCCACTTGATTCCCTGTAGATGGGGTTCTTGCTTGGACTGTGCCACTCTGGGAAAGAGGAAGCTAGGGAGCAACTCACAACTATATCATGAAACAGCTTGTGTAGTGCCTCCCTGCTTAACTAGCAGGGAAAGGAACCAAACAGCTTCCTCTTGAAGACAATACAGGTTTATCTCAAGTAGTCATATCACGGATAATCACAGATATTCTGAGTTGAAAGGAACTCACAAGGATCACCACATCCAACTCTAAAGTAAACAGCCGGTATGGGGATCAAACCCACCACTTTGATGTTATTAACACCATACTCTGAATAGCTGAGCCAATTCCAGGATCCTATAAATTTGTTCTTCGTGTTTGAGTACTGCATAGGTTGATTTCATGCATGGGGGCACCTGGAAAATCTATTACGAAAGGCAGCTATGTGCAAGCTGGTAAATCCCAGAAGCAGTGGGTATTCGTGCTTCTGTTACTCTGCACTTTTGTGTACATGCACAACAGGTTGTTTAAGATCTGTACTGCATACAGGTTTTTTCACACACGCTCACCTTGTTCAGTACACAAAGAAGATAATTATTAGCTAATAATATTGTGGAGGTCTGTGGTACATCAGAACTCAATCTGCAGAACCACAGCCATGGCTGCTTCCTTTATAACCTACAGTGATAGCGAGCATTATGATGTTTGTTTTTTTTTCCAGCCTGTGGTATTAACCTTGGAAATGGAGATAATCCCTCATGGAAATATAGTTAACAGTTTCCCCATAGAATGCTAGATGGTACAGTAATATATAAAAACTTCATAAGACTGAATTAATCCACCTTTACAACATAACAAAAAGATGAATGGATAGCATTAACTCTGCATTGGAGTGGAGGAACCAAGATGTGTCATTTTAAACCCCAAAACATCCTTTATATTTGGACACCCAGTTTGGGAAACATAGACTCTGTCCTTGTGATTTAGTATTAACCAAGTCTTAAAACATATAAAGTCAGTTACCATTGACTTTGTTCACTCTTGGGAGTCTGGAACACAGATGAAAATAAAGCTTAAGCATTTCAGACCATGCCAAAGGGAAAAATAAGTCTGACAGCGTCCCCTGTAGGCCATCTAGTCCATCTTCCTGCCCTAACAGAAGGTCAGCTATCCCAGACTTTGCTGGTTTTCTTTATTGCTAATTTTTTCCTGTCTAACCTGCTCTTTAAAAATGCCTAAACACAGATATTTCACTGTCTTCTGAGGCAGGTCTCTTCCAGTGCCTACTTATTCTCGTTGTTAGACTCATGTTTGTCTTAAATTCTCTGTACAAGTGCTAGTCCATCTTTCCTTGCTTTGTCCCCAGGGGACATGAAGAACTGTATATTTCTGTGCTTTTTGAAGACTTCAGTATCTGCTGCTGACTCTGACAAGACTCCTCACTGAATCACACCCTCTTTGGGGAATGTTGGCCCAGAATGGGACATGAAACACCAGTGGATGCCTCAGTGCTGCTGAGTAAGGCAGAAAATTTTCTTCATGACTCTTACATGTTACTTTTTCTGCTTATAAGTTGCAGATGTGATCCTCACATTTCTGTCCAAAAGTGTCAACATTATTGGTCATTAATAACATGGGGTATGCCATAACCTCAATTCCCTGTCTGAAGAACTATTAGCCAGCCTGCCACATCACATTTTGTAATTCTGTAGTAAATTACTCTTACTTAAAAGTATAATTTTGTGGTCTAACTGGTTATTACCCTCACTTTTCCAACTCTCTATACTAATTTGTCAGTCTTCTGCCCTCCTGTGTGCCTGCAGCTCCCCTCCCAGCAGGGTGTTGTTTGTGGTCTCCCACACCAAGTTAATACACACATCTGCTAACGACAGGAGTGGTGGAAGAGGAACCAAGAGAACTGTGGAAGCAACAACAGGTTTTTCTCCACCTTGACAATTATTTGTTAATAATTCTTAATATTTATTAAGAATTAATAACAAATAATTACAGTGTCCCTACTGCATTTTCCATGCATTTAAGAAGCAAGGCATGTACCAATGAACTAACCAACTTGGAAAGTCTGGTGTAAGTGACTTCTCTAGACTCAGGTGTTAAACAGGCAGAAGTTGGAGTTTCACTTTCATCTACCTCCACCATGGGGCAATTTTCTTCATGCTGTTCAGTTCCAAACTCCCTGGGGTGGCTGAATGGGGGCAACTCTCCTCCTGAGGAGAGTGAAAGGCAATGTACAGCTTCTTGGGCATCAGGAGCTGGGAAGCAAGGACATGACACACTTCCTGAAGACAGCACCTTCAGAGACTTCAGCTTTTAAGCTCTAGCAAGCCTGTACATGCCCTAACTCCTGATTTAACCAAATCTAGGGTTTTTTCAGGAAGAGGAAAACATTCTTAGCACATAAATCAGCTGTCAAGCTCATTGAGTGTCCACTGAGGGTCTACTCTTAAGAAACCAATTGCCTTTTATATTCTTTACCCTCTGGCAACAAGAAGAACAACAGGAGACCTGACACAGAATTCATAAAAGGAGGGAATTATCCATTACAGGTTCTTGGCCTTTTCTCAGAATCCACAGCTAAACGCATTACACCAATGTCACGTTCCTTCTTTATCAGAATCATATCATAATCTTTGCATTGCATAAATCCATCAGAACTGTGAGCTCACAGATGCTGATTTTGTATTGTTGCTTTCAGCTCTTTGAACATAGACAAGCAAAATAAGCTTCTGCTTTATGCATTTCAGTTTAACACAGTTTGGATCGAAGAAAATCAACAATCTTTTTTTAAAAAAAAAAAAAAGATTTTTTTTTATTCCACTAGAGGTCACCAGCACTATATTTTTCAAAGAATACTACAGAAAAGAACAAGCTAATTTCACTTCAAGAACTTCACTTAGGACTTAACAATGTGATGTATTTGACCAGTTAATCATTCCAGAATAACTGTACCAAACTACTTTTGAGAACCATCTCACACAGATTTCTGCTTTGGTAGCTGATAATTTTTCTGGGAAAAAAACCCAAACCAAATCAAACCACAAAAAAAAAAAAAAAATCCCTACCACCCCCCAACTAACCAACAAAACCCCAGTACTTTAATTTTGTACTAGTTTGTTCACACCATAAAGGATAGTTTAGAGAAGTTAGATCATACCAAAATAAGTGCATGAGCAGTTATTTTGAAGTGCAGATGCCACAACTAAAAAGAGGGATATTCACTAACAGCAGAGTAAATTAAAATAAGGATTTGAAATTAGATTCTGTGCTCCTCCTTTCCTGTCGCCAGCTCAGTAAATGAGGACCAGAGAGGATGTTTTATGGCAAGATACATTAACCCAGACTCGAGATTAGCCCTATGGTTACTCCAAGGTCTGTAACACTTCGCAGTAGGCTGGCTGATACTTCTACCTGTGGCACTTCTGCTGCCTCCCCACTGCAACCCTAGTCTGGGGTCACAGCAACAATTTAACTCATGAGGGACACACTCAGGGCAGGCACTGCTTTTGCTGTAGTGCTGTGCTCTCAGCTACCTTGCCTCTTCCTGGGGGCTTGGAGCTGAGCTCAGCAAGTGGTTGTCACATCTCCATTGTGAGTGGAATCACAGCTGGCTAATATCAAATTTGTTGTGATAAGTTATACAACACGCTCATCAGAGCCACGGGTGGTAGCAGCAGCAGTTATTGTTTCTCTGTCCCTTACATATCTGGAGACAGGAGTATCCCAAACGGACCACCAAAACTGGCCTTCAGCTGCATCAATCTGAGGCTTCTCACAACTACCCTCTTGTTTCTCTGCAGCAATATTGCATCCACTTTTCTTTCCCCTGAAGCTGCACTGTGCAGTTTTCTCTCTCCGCGTCATTGCAGCAGTGTCAAGTTGAAGCCCTACTTAACCTGTTATCCTAAGGCCTTAGCATGGCCTAGCCTTGACACTTCATCCTTTAAAAAGGATCAGGTCCTACAGCAGAGCTGCAGCCTATCTTTATTGGTCCAGGTTGTATTTTTCCATGGATAATGCAATCACAGGTCTCAGTGTGCTTTTCCAGAGGGGAGTAGGGCCATCACACATCCTGCTGCTCCAAGAGATAAGGGTGCACAATAGCCCAGTTCATGGTGCACAGCCCATAGCACACCAAAAGGAACTTCACCTTTGCTGACAGACCAGGTCAGGGGCCAGGCAACAGGAAATAAAAAGAGTCTCTTCCCAGAAAGTCGTGCCTTGTTCATGAATCAACAGATACCAATGGCAAATGAAGCTCCCAAACATTGTGCAGCTCCATGAGCAAAGGCTTACACATAAACCATTTAATGAGTTCATATGTACCTTTGCAAAAATCTTCCCCCTCTGTCGCACTGCTACACTAGAAGCACTACACAAACGCTGACATGGGTTCAACTAAGAGG
>WAAE01021255.1:0-73138 GCA_013400495.1 Nicator chloris
CTTGGTTGGTGAACACAGGTGGTTGATGACTCTGACAATAGTTTCATTTTTAAAATGAGTATGTTGGGTTTTTATATACATTGAACTCTTTCTACTTTACCTTCTGTTTAAAAAAATGTCTTGTAGCATCACAGAAATGAAAGGATCAGTACTCATGTCAGAGACTTGGAATTAGGACATATTTATAAAACTAAACCTAAACAGTTTTGATCAGGCTTCAAGTCCATTGTGACATACGCCAATTTTTAATTTTTTTTTTTAATTTTGGAAGTGTAGTATGACAGCAAATAACATAAAATTCCAAGTAAGCCAATGAAATTCTCTGCTTTATTGTGTAGCCATGGGAGAAAGTACATACATGTGGCTGAGAGGGTCAGGTAGGGGAGACAGCCGAGTTACACAGACGTGTGAGGTAGCTGATGCTTGCACTTAAATCATAGAATCATATGATTACACACTTGTATGATGTTGAAAATCCATGGGCTCTAGAAAGGATTTTCAACATTATTAATAGCAAAAGGCAATTCTGTAGAAACAGGGAAAATTTATTTCATTTCCTGTCTTGGTGGACATGCAGACAGAAAAAGACTCATTTTTAAGTGAGTTGAACAAACAGGCTCATCTATTGTCATGTTGTGAACCAATAGCCATTGTAGTCATCCACATGCTGGTAGCCCTTTAGTATCATAATTCAACATCTGTTACAAGTAATATGTTCAACTTTGAAGAAAGCTGATGGAAAACTTACTGTAAATACTGGTAATATTGTTTGAGCAGTAGAACAGTATTATGCATCTTTTGATTTGGTGGTTGGTTTGTTTTTAAAATAAATTCCATACATGGGTATCTAATGTTTTTGGTTGTCAGGTGATCTATCAGTTGTGTGCATGCTCTGACACTTCAGGTCCAACTATGAGATATCTGAGGACCAGTCAGGATTTCTTATTCACTCAGCTTCAATACTTGCCATTTTCTATCAAAGGTAATTTTTATGTTATGATAAGATTGTGCATGCTTAAAATTCAATGCATTTTTTGACTCCCTAGGAGTGAAAGAAGATATGTGGGTAGCATTATTAAACTGAATTGATTGCAGGCTCTGCTAATCGTTTAATTCTGCAAAAATTGAACTCTCCCGACTTAAGAAGTTCAGGTTATTAGTGCTGAACTTTTGGAAAAGATTGTTAACTTTGGAATGCACCAAGTCTCCAGAACCACATCCTAATCTATATTGCAATTATCATTGTATTTTTGTTAGACCATGATACAGAAAAAAAATTGAAAAGTAAGAGTTTTATAAAGAACCAAGGGAATATAAGGCTGATGGTTGTAACCACCTGTGTTGCCCCTTTCTTTGACTAAAGTACTTTTAAGGTAGTAGGTATGTTTTATATTTCAAATTAATATTTCTCAGGTGTCTTAAACTGAATAAATCTACTTTATCAGATGCTAGACCATCAGTCTTTTGTTTCGTGACAGTAAACTTAGCATTCAAGTACATTATCCACCATGTATAAAGTGCTTTAGATAGTTCATATATAACTTAGGAATCTAAAATAGGTGAATATAGGAAGCTTCTAGGAGACCTGTGTTCCAGTCTCACTAATTTTGATTGAAGCTACAGTTCACTTGAGTAAATGTCTGGTTATTTTCACTGAATTGTAACTGACCTATTGGCTGATGAGGCACTGCATTCTTCAGAATGGCTGTTCTAACAGGTTGTATCCAGTTTTGTTGTGTATGTGCTTATTGCATATATTATATGACTTGTTTTCAAAATAACCACATGTTCATTTATTGGCTTTTGTCGTATTTTTGTCTTTTTGTCTCGTAAAGAATTGGTAAGCAAATAATAACTAATATCATCCTCTAACAGCTTTCCCAAGTGAAAAATGTTTTCCTTGAAGTAAGTAATTTTATTTATTCTCAGTTTTATAACTGTTGCTTTATCCCCATCCAGAACATGAGATTTCAACACTTAACCAAATGTCTTGGCTAATGAAGACGGCAGCTATAGAAATGCGAGTGACATCGCTGAACCGCCAGCGCTCCCACACACAGAGACTGCTGCATCTGCTGCTCGATGACATGCCTGTGAAACCATACCTGGGTAGGAGGAACTTATGGTGAGGGTAGATAGGCTGCAATAAATGGAGAGGGAGAGACTTCATTTGAGTTCTTTTCTTCATAAGCTTGTGACTGTTCATTTGTGGGATCAGGTAGAGAATTGCCACTGGAGATCTGGGAAGAAAGATGATGGTGGTTGTAGACTCCAAAGTGAAAGAAATCAGGGCATAGTTTTCTTCATTGCTGGTAGAAAAATTTAAAACAGTTTATGAGGTAGGAGGGGGAATATTAAAAAGAAGATTAAAATTGTAGAAAAATTTATTTTGAGCTGCTGCTCAGAGTGTTACAATGTAGAGAAGGTGGAGGGTCATCCCTGGTAAACAATTTTAGACAAAGTTTCTCAGTCTTAATGTCTGTCACAAACTCTCAACTCTCTCTGGCAGAAGACAGTAGCTACAGGTCAATTTTCATTTTAACATTATAGCATCACAAAGGTGGCATTTCATCCCAATGTCGTGTAAAATGCAATGTTAAATAAAAAGGCATGATTTCAGAGTTTTAGAACAGAGTAGCAATAAATCAAGAAAAATGCAACCAGATGGCAATAAAGATATAAGAAAGATCTTAATCTAAATAAAGATTTCTTCTTTACATGAAGAAAGTAGAATATATGGAAGATATTTTAACAGGCTACCTGCAGTATGGTGTTTTCCCTTACTTTTATCAGCCTGAACACTCTCTTCATCCTTGTGGGGATCTGAGTATGGGAAAATGTGTTCAGATATCCTACTCATTTTATGGTGTCTATCCAACTGCATTATTCATACTGGAGAGTGGGATGTCTATTTAGGCATTTCTGGCATTTTCTGATCTGAATATAATAATTGGATAGCTTTTGTCAGATAAGTAGTTTTCATTTGATTAACAGTTCAAGGATATATTGTACTAGAAGACTTTAATGTGAAAGGTGTATCACTGTGCTCTATCTTTCACTATTAATAAAGTAGGTCATATTTTTCACTTAGATTTGTTTTTTGTAATTTATTTAGTATGTTTTATTACCTTCAGCTGATGGTGAAGGAGGGATGGAAGATGAAAGTCGATCAGTCAGTGGGTTTCTCCACTTTGACACTACTTCCAAAGGTAAGCATTATGACTGTTGATTATTTATCAGTAAAGTGTATCTGCTCCTGAACAGGCAGGAGGGCCACTGCCAGAGAGGACATTTTGGAAAAGAAAGTAATAGGTGTTCTAAACAGCAGCAGTATATGAAACAATTTTATTTACCATGGGGGAAAAAAAAATTAAAAGAACCTTGACACAGATGGTTGAAGTGAGTGAGAAACACAAAAGCACTTTGAAGAATTAATGTGTTTAAGTATATGTGCAAGGATGAAATGGGAGAGTGGCAGTCTGTCAAATGTATTGCTAACAGTAGGAACAGTGAGACTGTTACTGAGGCTGAACATACTTGTATTTTCATGGCAAAGAATAGAAGTCCCACATAAACAAATGAATTCAGATTCCTTACGGTTTCTCAACAGAAGACTGCAACGATTATAATTGAAAACCAGCCTAGTTTCATTTAAGAGAAAAAGTTGGTCTTGTGTTTGTAAATATTGGATGACATGCATGTACAACAGGAGAACTATACAATATAAGACATCTTAAGAATGTAAGGCCTTAGAAAATGTTTTTAAACCAGTTACATACATTGATAGCACTTTCTGAAGATTTAATCCTTTCTTTTGAAACTTTACACATTAAGATGAAGATTTAGATTTACAAAGGTAAATTAGGCTCTTTTTGTTAATTTTTTGATTTCCCCGTGATACTTCTGAATACAATTTGAATTAATTTGCGTATCCAGTACGCAGAAAAATCTTAAATATCCTGGATTCAATTGACTTCGGTCAGGACATTCCAGAGCCTTTACAACTGGATTTTTTTGACTGGGCTCAAATTGAACAAGTCATTGCTAATTGTGAGCACAAGAATGCACGTGGACAAGTGGTCTGCAATGTCAAGGTTAGCACTGGTCTTTGTTTTCAAGTTGCATGTGCTATTTTATGTCTTAGTAATAATAATAATAAAAAAAATGTGTTAATAATAGTTTTAAACCTCCTTTTACATAAAGGGTGTATGTTTCAGACATGTATTTCTTTGGTTGCCAGTACACAACTACCTAGCACTATATATGTGTACACAATTACATGTGCATTGTTGTTGTGTACTGCAGTAGTTCTTGGAGGCTCTACTTAAGATTGTGTCTCATTGTGATGAGTACTTGACATTGTATTATAAATAGTCCTGAAAATTTTGTGACCCTAAAAAATGAGTAAAACTTGTTTGAATCCCAGTCCATCTGTTGCATCTGTCACTATGTAGCCATCTCCTAGATTCTTTTAGGAGGTACAAATACATCTCCTTTGTCACTTGTCCTAGTTTTGGCTCAAACACCGTTAATTTTCTTCATAGTAGCTGGTATAGTCTTGTGTTTTGTATTTAGGATTTGAGTAATGTTCCTAATCCTTTGATCCTTTAGTTGTTCCTAATCAATATTTCCATAGTGAAGGACTTCTCAGCTTCTCAAACCACCCACCAGTGAGTAGGCTGTGGGCAGGGAAGCTGGGAGGAGACACAGCCAGGACAGCTGACCCAAAACTTGCCATAGTTCCATAGCATATGATATCATGCTCAGTGTATAAACTAAGGGGAAAGCTGGCTGTGGGCTGCTGCTCAGGAACTGGCTGGTCAGTGTTGGCAGGTAGTGAGTAATTGGATTTGTGCATCCCTTTTTTGTATTATTCTAGGTGTTGTATTATTCCCCTCTGCTTTCCTTTTCTGTCCTTTTAAACTGTCTTTAAATCAACCCACAAATTTTACTTTATTTTTCCCCCAGTTCTCTCCCCTACCCCACTGGGGCAGAGAGTGAATTGCTGTGTGATGTTTATCTACCTGCCAGGTTAAACTGTATCATCATTAAAGTTTCACTTTTAATTTCAGTATGTTCACAGAGTTCTGGTTGCAGAAGTCAATGCTCTTCAAGGAATGGCAGCAATAGGCCAGAGACCTTTACTTATGGAGGTAAGTACAGAAAGGTTAACTGCTGTTTGTTGTTGCTCTTGGTGGATTTCATACACTGTCAAGCAGTAAGCTTTGCTATAAAAGATTGTGGATTTGAGTCCTAACTTAGAGTTAGTAATTCCTGAAGACAAAAACCCCCAAACTGATAAGATAAGGTACTTCTTACCATACTGGTATCTAAACAGCTGGCCTGGAGATTGTTTTCTTTTTTTCTTTAACCTCTTTCCTCCCCATTAGTGATAACAATTGCAGCTCCTGCCCCACCGTACAGAAAGCTTACACACTGATGTCAAGATTGGCTGTTGACAAGTACAGTGTGTTCATCTTAGGGCTAAAATCATTTTGCCTTTCTCTCACAGGGGATGCTGATTTATTTCTCCTTTTTTCTACATGGATACAGTTTCAGTGAACTTGGAGATTAGTTCTTTTCTGAGTTTCCTACCATCTTTAAGTTGAAATTGGTTAAATGAATGCAAAGGAAAAAGGGGAAGTTACTCAGACTAAATGGAGAAAAAAAGGCACAAATAGTTTTTCCATAGTTGTTTTTGTTTCGATTTTAAAGTGCTAGGAAAGAATTTTCATGGTCAGTTTGTTTTTCCTATGGGATTGGGACATTAATGATGTCTGCGCTGTGAAAAGCAGCTCAGAAATGGAATAGGCTACCTTGTTAAACTAGTAATATCAACTTGTTTGTAGTAAGCTAAAGACTTAACAATTTATTCTGAAGACTACTAGTAATAGATAAAATTGTCATCTTGAAGTCTGCCTTTGCCATGGATTTCTTTTAGTACATTGTAACTGAGATTCTTTGTGGTGGGTTTGCAGGAGATCAACACTATCCTGCAGTACATAGTGGAGCGGAACAAGCTGCTGCAATGCCTCCATGCCAAGAGGCATGCTCTGGAGTCATGGAGACAGCTGGTGGAAATCATACTCACTGCCTGCCCCCAGGATCTCATACAGGCTGAGGACAGGCAGCTGATTATCCGGGATCTGTTGCAGGATGTGCATGACAAGGTAGCACTCTGCTGGAAATCAACCCCGTCCTTGAACTTTGTTGCTGCATCTTTTTATGTGAAAGTAATTTGATTGTAATCCAAAAAGATTTTGTCTGCCTTTAGTATTCTTTTTAGTTTTCTGGTTGCTGCTATGCCAAAGTTGAATGCACTTTGGGCAGAGGCGATACTCTGCATTCTTGCATAGCTACTGTTGAACTGTGAACCATATATTGACAGATTTCAGGGGCATTTCAGTATCATCCAGCATGATGGTAATCTGGAAAAGGTGTGTGAAAAAGAAACAGCTTGCTTTGATGAGAAGCAAAGAACTTACTGATTTACTTATTTACTAAGAACTTACTAATTTACTGCATTTAGACAACTCACTGCAAATCCTACTGCTGCTGCTTTTGAAAAATTAAAGAGTTGAATGAAGCTTCTTAATAGAAAAACTAAAGGTACTACAATTAGAAGGGCTTTTGGAAGGTGAGAGTTTGTCTTAAAAGTCTAGGTGTTTTACTGCTGAGTTATGGTAGTAATTTTTGAGTAATTTTAATGAAGGATTGTTGTATTTTTTAGTCTGCTGGGGCATTACTATTTTTTTACTTCATTGCGAGAGTTACGTGGTTTGTAGTTCTGATTAATAGTTTCGTTTTGAGAAATATATATATAGTGTTACATCTGTTCAAGGAAAAAGTAACTTTTTTGGGTTTTGTTTTTCTTACTTCCATTTTTTTTTTCTGTAGGAGTTACCTAAAAGTTACCTATTTTTAGTGAAGTGCTGGTTTTATTTTTTATTTGAACTAAATTAAAAAAAACAGGAAACAAGGAAGGCCTTCACTAGCTGAAGAAATTTCTTTCATAAAATCTTTACAAAGAGGAAATTCCAGACTCTTAATTTTCTGTAACACCTTATGAAGACTTCTGTGAAGTCTTTTTCTGGAGAAAAGAAATGTTTTTTTCTATTGAAAATAATTGAACTACCGTTCAAAATTACTATATTGCTTAAAAGAAAAGCTCCTTCAGTATTAGTGATAAAGATACCAGATTTACCTTCTAAATAGTAGAGTGAACAAAATTCTTGTTTGTGTTTTTCCACATTGTCTTAATCCTTCTTTGATGCTCAACCCTTTGGGTTTTTTAAGTAGTACCTTCACATTTTTAATGGTAATAAAATAGCTGTATAGCAAAGAAGGTACCAGTTGTTCTTTCCCTAGCTTAGGTTTAGATATTTTACTAACAAAGCATCTCAAATGTCAACACATTTCTTCCCTTTCTGCCATCCAGATTTGATTATCAGGCTGCCTGTGATTTATGTAAAAAAACTCAGAATGCTAATGGTCTTCTCAATTAAAATATGTTCAACTCAGGTTTCTAAACAAGTTTCTGACATTAGTGATTTTGATGTCTTTTAAATACTGGCACGTTAATGAAATCCTTATGCATACATAAATTAAGTAGTTGTGAGAGACTAATTTAATTACTTCAGTAACTCATGAAATCAGACACTTTTAAACATTTTTTTTTCTTTTGCCTTTTTTTTTTTCTTTCTATTTCTGTATGAAGATCCTTGATGATGATGCAGCTCAGGAGTTGATGCCAGTGGTGGCAGGGGCTGTGTTCACCCTGACTGCCCACCTGAGCCAGTCTGTGAAAACGGAGCAGAAACAGCCACTTGCACTCCCTATGGCAGGACACTCCCAATATGTCTTGATGCTGGATGGTTCTTTTACCTCATCACCTGGCTCTGAGAGCATATCCATGGGTTTTGCTTCCATTGGTGACTCCTCCCTCCATATCATCTTAAAAAAGCTGCTGGATTTCATTCTGAAAACAGGTGTGTTGACAGGGCGTTTGCAGGGTGTGTATGTGAATTCCAACTGCCAAGAGTAAAAGGATGGGCTGAGCTGCTTTCAGATACTGCAGTGAAGACTTTTGTTACAGTCACTTAGATGGATCTTACATGATTAGGATAGATGTAAGTGATGTTAATAACAAAAAAAATTAGTGAACACTTTTTAAAAATAATCTGAACAAAACCAGAAGAGAGATATGTAAATGACTGTAAAGGGAACTTCATATTGTCATTCTTTTGGAACAGCATAAACTTGCTGAATTTACTCATAAATACACTTTTATGCAAACAGTAGAACTTCACCTTAAGGAATCTAGTTGCTTTGTTTATTTCTGCCAGCACTGCCCAAGGAAAGTTAAATTAAGTGCCAGCGGAAGATGGTGTTATGGAATTTGCATTTGTTTGGTTTTAATTGTGAATGTTTCCTGTTAACAGGTGGTGGCTTCCAGAGAGTGAGGACGCACCTTTATGGATCACTGCTTTATTATTTGCAGATTGCCCAGAGACCAGATGAACCAGACACTTTAGAAACAGGTATGGTCCAACCGTATTTGGAAAAGAGCAAAAAATGAGTTGTTATTAAACCCTGGAGGGTAGTTTCTGCATGCTGAGAAATGACAATGCTGAGTTGTCTTCTGGAAATAGATGGAAAACATCTTGCTCCAAGAGCCTCTGAAATAAATTGCTTATGCCTTCACATCTTTATATGCACTCATACCATAGTGATCCTATTAAAAAAAAAACAAAACAAATTCCAAAGCAAAAAAAAAAAGCACAAAACACCAACCACACAAAAACCTCGAAACAAACCCCAAAGATTATTTCATACCCTTTTTCTTCCTTTGTCTGAAGACCCCTCTAGGGGGGAAACAAACACAAAAGCCTCACACACACCCCACCACCTTCCCCTCCCCAAAAAAATAAGCAAAAAATAAGCCAAGGTTGGAAGCTATTTATCTGAGAGTGCTTACAGGAAATATCACATTCTCTCTGTGAATGGCTAAAATACTTAAATTGTGTTTCTAATAATTATTTAGACCTCAGACAAGGATTGAGGAAAAAATCTTGGGACTAGTACCTGCATGAAGACTTTTACTTGGCCTGTGTTTTGAGCTAAAATAATAAAAGTAAAAAGACAACCTATGAATTTGTTACAACCCCTTTGAAGTCTATGACTGACTTTGGTTTCATTCTCTCCTATTTAAATCACCTTGTTAACTTTGCTCAGACTGAATGCTTTGATCCTTGTGAAAGTTCATAGAATCCTAGGATGGTTTGGGTTGGAAGGGACCTTTAAAAGGATCTCATTCTAACACCCTGACTTGGGCAGGTAGCTCAGACCAGGTTGTTTAAAGCCTCATCCAAACTGGCTTGAGCACTTCCAGTTTTAGGCCTATTAGTTCATCTATGTAACAAGTACTGAACATGTGAATTATTTTAAGCAGACTTTTTACAAGGGTGATGTATGTATACAGGCCCACGCTTTTTGCTCTGGCTGGTCTGTGTGATAGTCAAGGAAGGGTGGATTTGTAGCACATTTCTATTTCATTTAAAAACCCTTGACCATTGTTTGGGGCATTTCTGTTGTGAGATGTAGAGAGAATGCCCTGAAGGATGTAGCATCACTTGTAGCTGAGCTAATGCTAAGATGACTATCTTTTTTGTTTGTTTCATTATTTGTTTTATTTGCTTTTTACAGCTAAAAAAACTATGTGGGAACATCTGACAGCCCCTGAAGATGTGTTTAGTAAATTGCAACGGGAAAACATGGCAACTATTGAGAGCTACGGGGCAGCTCTGATGGAGGTGGTCTGTCGTGATGCTTGTGATGGCCATGAGATAGGCCGGGTAAATGAATCTATTCTTTTAGAATTACCGTTCTGTTTGTTTTAAAGAACATCATCTGTGCAGAGATGGGAAGTTTCGTGAGGTAGAACTAGAACATTTTTGTAGATACTAGATATGTTTCTGTCCTCCCACTCATCCTTCAAGTTGCTGAAAGTAGAGCCATACATGCTTATTAATTTTTTTCTCAACAAGGCTACGTGTCCTATTGTTTAAAAATAAGGGTGGAGAGCTCTGCTGCAAAAAACGTAGGTAGGGACCTTTGTGACAGTTATTTGTTAGTATTTTTAAGTCCTGGACTTACTCAGGTTGGGAAGATGTGACTTCATGATGAAGTCATTTCTGATAGTAGCCAGTAGCTGAGGATCTAGTCAGAAGGCAAACTAATTTTAAATAGTAATCGTGCTTGAGGCAATACTTCATTAAAATATTTTGACTTAGTTATTGGTCAACAATATCTGGAATGTTTTTTTAAAAGAATAGGAGAGAAAGGTAATTGGCGCATACTATACTGTGTCAAGAAATATTAAAATATTTTTCACATAAATGGTTGCAATTGTAGTGAAGAAATGCATTCTCATGATAAGAAGCTGTTAGAAGAAGCTGCTTAGCATTTCACATTTCTAGGTATTTATTAAAAATCTTATTGATCTTACAGGTTTAATTCTGTTTTTGTTTGTTTTTCTTCCCTCATCCCAGATGCTGGCATTGGCTTTACTTGATCACATTGTTTCAGTAGACAAGCAGCAGCAGTGGCTGTTATATCTCTCAAATAGTGGCTACCTGAAGGTGCTTGTGGATAGCCTGGCAGATGATGATCTGGCTCTTCAGAGCTTGCTGACACCTCAGCCCCCTTTGCTTAAGGCGCTGTACACCTATGAGTCCAAAATGGTAACAGTACTTTAGAAATTATTTTGTGTTACAGTGTTTATTTTTCAATTTTACTTTTTAGTAATGTTGTTTGTCTACACTTTGCGTTGGTTGCACTCAGAGATATTGTTAAGGGAGCTTTCCTGTCTGACCATTCAAGAGCACTGTGGCAATCACACTTGCACCACCAGAGATTTTAACTGCTGGGACCAAAGCCCCTTTGCAGCGAGCGGCTCCAGTGACCGATGGGTGCTCCACTCGACTCCCTACCCTCACCACACTCACACACTCAGACCAGGTTTCCTTACTGGATGACCCCAGGTTTCCCAGGGCAGTCTCAGACATCTGGATCCTTAAAATGATTTAATCATGGTGCAACAACAGAATAAGAGCTCAAGCTGATGCCTCTGAAGAGGGACCCTGAACAAAGGAACCTCTGGGTTTTTATACCCTCAGCAGTCTGTGTGAGTCAGTCTGAGGTCTTCAGCTGAGTCCTCGCCTCCTGCCGTGTCTCTGAGTGTCCGGTCCTCTGGCTGGTGCCCTTTGTTTTGCAAAGGGTGGGCAGTTCACAGGCTCTTGCCTGGGCTCCTGCCACCCAGAGCTCAATCTGCAGCTGCACCGCAGCTGCACACTGAGCTACCTGCACTGAAGTTATTCTTTAAGGATATTTTACTAAAATAATACATTTGAAATGATGCTAAAATCAAGTGAGAAAGTAGACATTATAAGTTTCTTTGTGCATCTCCAAAACGTAACCTTCTCTACTCTTGTGCAGGCTTTCCTCACTCGAGTAGCCAAAAGTCAGCAAGGTGCATTAGAGCTGTTGCGGTCTGGCGTGATTGTGCGGCTGGCACAGTGCCAAGTGTATGACATGCGACCCGAAACAGACCATCAGGGGTAAGTGTTACTTGCCTGGCTGATGGTGAAACCATAATACAGTCTTCCTGGAAGCACATCACATCTTTTTATAGCCTCATGCTTTTTGAGTCATGATTTGTGGGTTTATTCTTTGTGTGTATGTTCCTTAAACCTATCAGTTCAGTTTAAAGCTACCTTTCATAGAGAGCAAAATTTCAGATGTGGGTGTGAGGTTGTACTTGCATGCTAATTACTTAGGCTACATAAAAATTTATTTGATATCTCGGATAAAAATGATGAATGTATTATTATTAAATAATTTATATTGTAATGTTCGAAAAACAGCTTACACTGTAAACTTATTTTGAGGGCTTTGCAGTTGGTGAAGTGCAGAGTTTGTCCTCCACCATAAAGCACTGAGAGAGCAGTTAATTAAATACTATTTCAGGAATATTTTATGATTTTTTTTTTTTAATTCACAGTTATATAATGCTTGGCAAGTTTCTTGATGTGTTGCCATGTTAGTCATTGTGAGGTGATTGAGAGAAGATCTCAGAGAAGGAAATTCCACATTTAGGGGAAATGATCTAGGTTGATTTCAAGCCTTGGTCCCTGTTTTAAACTTACACAGCGAGTAAGTTTAGTGACACACAGGGAGTTCAAACACTTTGGGAAAATTTAAGACTTAGACAAGGTATACTATTTGAAAGTTCCAATTAGACATAATAAGATTGTATAAACCCTACAGGACATTTGTGGAGAACTGTGTTTAACAGTTGCCTTAGAATTAAGCACAACACTTCCTAAAATATTTGAGAATACCCAGTTTTGTATATCAGTAAGCAGGTATGGTATTTCTGCAACAAAGTTATCTGGTTTAGTGTAGCATAATACAAAGAAGTAATTTTCCCTGCTTAAAGAAAATGTCTGGCAGGAGCTATATATCATAAATGCGTTGCTTTTCCAATATAAACTCAGTTCAGGTCTAGACCTCTTATTGAAATATAAGTGGTTTTAGGTTCTTGAGTGATTGTAGGCTGAGGCTCTGCCTCACTAGTGGACTTCACTCTTCTTGAACTCTTTGTCCTTTTTTTTTTTTTTCTCTCTTTTTAAACCTCCTAAGAATGTATGGAATGAGAGATCCCCCAGTGTTCATTCCTACACCAGTGGAACGTTACCGCCAGATCCTTCTTCCAGCTCTTCAGCTGTGTCAAGTGATCCTCACATCCAGCATGGCACAACACTTGCAAGCAGCAGGACAGGTAGGTTCCAAAACATGCTCGAGTATCACTACTATTGCTCATTCAAAGAAATTATATGTGCCTTTGCTCTGATAGTAAGTTGGTGGTTTTTTTTTTTAATCCCATCCTCATGAGGATGCACGAGGTCTTTTAAAATTCTTCAGAAGCATGGCTTCCTCTCTGCTTGCCATGAAATTTTGAGTCATTCATATTTTCTCTTTTTTTCTTCTGGTGCAGGTTTTACAGTTCCTAATTTCCCATTCAGATACTATTCAGGCAATCCTGAGGTGTCAAGATGTAAGTGTTGGATCTCTCCAGGAGCTGGCCTCCCTGACAGGAATAATCAGCAAGGCAGCATTGCCTGGTAGGAACTGCAGTTTTGAAGTCTCAACCCCATCTACATGAATCTCAGGCTTTGTTTTCTGTAAAGAAGCAGTAAGACAGAAGAAGAAGAGAATATCCCTGACACATACAGAGGTTTTTTTTTTTTACATGTAGAGCTCTGAGAAGAATAAAGACATGTTAAATAATTTTTCTTGATGTAAATATGGTGGATTTGCAGTAGACATAGTGCTCTTACCCATATGTATCTGACTTTCCATTTTCTTTTCGTCATGCTACCTCACACTAAGTGCTTTTTGTCTTGGAGATGACGTGCAAATAGAACTGCTTAAAGTATCTGTGATATCTTCAAAAAACAATTTTTATTCAATAAGGTCCATAACTGAGGAAATTAAGATAGAAAATTGTCAGCATACCCATTTGTTCAATGTCTTCTCTGTTTTTATTTAAAATATAAAGTTTCCTAGTGGGGAAGCACTGCAGATTAGCATACTGCCATTTCTCTTGGGAGACTTAACTTCACAAAGAACTAATAATGATTGTGATGGATATAGTGGTTTCTTCTGCATGCTTACCAGTTCAAAGTAACTTCTCTATTTTGATTTAATGGATTTCTTTGTTCAGGAGAGATGTCTGACTACAGTAGAAAGGAGTGCAGAGCTGTAGGTTAAGCCCAGGTGCTTCTTTGCTTACAGTATACAGAGCTTTGTACGACAGCTGTAATTTCCATGCCAGCCTCCCTTCCTCCTTGCCCCCATTTGATTACTTACTAGAACAGTAAGCTACATGCTCTCATGCATCTCCTGGTAGCTGCATTCATATCTGAATGAAGCATTGATCAGAAAATATGAATCAAAACATTTGTTCAAAAAATTTGCAAAATACAAGTTGAATGTTTGGCTGAAATATTTCTGATCAATGCTTATATTTACATATATATACTGCATAAATCTGTTAAAAAACACCAAATGAACAGTTGTTTAATGGCTGTATCTTTTATCAGGAGTGTTAAATGAGCTGGACATGGATGTTAATGAAGGGACGCAGATGGAGCTACAAGGACACATAGGGCGATTTCAGGTAATAAAGTCACATGTTTAACCCATGTCCTTTTAGAATTGGCTGTCTAGACGTGTTTCTTCCTAGTTTTTTGCTTTGAATAGTAGCAGTTGGGAAAGAGATGTTTTTCAGCATCAGGAAGAATGTGTGGTAGTTTTGAGGTGTTTTTTTTTGTGGGAGTGGGATGGGGTTTTGGTGGTCTGTCTTTTTGGTGTCTTCCCACACTTCCCTGTCCAGTACAAGAGAGAACATTTGGCAGCATCAGGGTTGCATCAGGTTGTTTCCCTTCCTGGCTTAAGACTTACATGAAGAGAGAAATTTGAAGCCAACACCAAAGCATGTAAAGTAATGCAGAAACAGTCTGTTACCACTTTGGCCACAAGCATGTCTCCAGCTCAACAATTTGGTGTATTAGACATGCTAGTGGTTCATTTATTTGTTACTGAATTAGTTTTTGTACTCTACTTTTACCAGACTTATCTTCAGATTTTGTTTGTCTGTGTAGGCAAAGATGTTTTAGGTGTGGGAATGGGTAAACCTAAACTCTCATTGATAGTATTCTGTATAATAGTCTGCAAGAGACACAAGAAAAGTTACGTACTTGTGAATTGCACTCATTTCTCATTGGCAGTGTTTTAGGGTGCCATTAATTTCTAAATTAAATCAAGTTAAGTTAAAACACTAAAAACTTAAATTTTACTTACAAAGTGCTCAAAGTTTTCTCTGTGTTGCTTTCTTAATACTATGTTTTAAGGGACATGTATCATTTAAGTGAAAAGAATCGTGCACTTCATTTGTTGAGATGGTAATTTAAAGGTTCATTTCTTATGGCAGCGCCAGTGCTTAGGACTTCTGAGTCGGTTTGGAGGATCAGACAGGCTACGTCAGTTCAAACTGCAAGATGATAACGCAGCAGGAGACAGAGTGAACAAGAGGGATGAAACTGAGTTGGCCATGCAACAGGTAAGGACACAAGATGCTAGAACCTTCAGTCTCAACATTTTACCTGCTGTGCAGATTTGTTTATTTATCCTAATTTCATATGATAGTGGTAATGCTCTACACTGGTTTTAGTGTGGGATAGGAGTCCACATTTTTTTTAAAGTAACCCTTGAAAATGTATTTACTTATATTTACATTAGAAACCTTTATTGTTTTGCATGCAAACTGTGAATTTTGAAGGCTTAAATTGATCAGAAATTTTCAAAATCAAAGCTGTGTATAGAGGGCAATGGCTAACACTAACTTAGAGCCAAAGGGGACTTAAAATTATCCAGAAATTTTAGCTAGCAGGTTTGGAAAAGAGGCAAAGTTGCAAATCCTAGACTTGCAGTAAAAGAGAGTCTGTAACTGATGAGAAAACAGAATCATCACATTCTGGTGAGAAGAGAGGAGCAAAGCATGTTGTTCACTGACATTTGTCCATGTAAAATTTAATGCTCCAAAGCCTGTAATTGACATGCTGTCTTTTTTTTTTTCCCTCTGTTGGCAGATCTGTGCAAATGTGATGGAATACTGTGAGTCACTGATGTTGCAAAGTGCCTCCAGTTTCCAGCACACTGTTTGTCTGTTTACTCCCAGCCTGTTAGAGTCAACCAACCGAGATGGGCCTCGGCAGGGTGAGGTTTTTGACTTGCTGTCTTTTGAGCCTGAACAGTGTGACATTGGGCTACTAGGAGATAATGAACTAGAGGCTGTAGTTTCACATACTCTTTAAGTCACTTTATGCCAATACTGTAGCTGCTCACTCTCTCGTTCTAGAATCCATGCTTGTTCAACCTTGCACTAAGCCAAATCAGGAAACTAATCCTAGTTAAAACAAACAAATTGTTTTTTCATTCACAGCCTCAGAAATATATTTCAGTAAAGAAATGTGTGTATGTAAATAAATAGTACAAGACAGGGGAAGGTCAAGATTTCTTTTTTTATAGCATCTGTGCTGGATTACATTATTTTAAACTAGGACCTCATTTATGACATGTAAGATGTATTTTGATGCTGATTGGAACTCTATTACAACACATGGCAAGAGTTTACACTGTATTATTCTGCAGTTGAATGGCTAAAATACGTAAATAGTAAGTCTTCTAAGCTAGTTACATTTCACATGTTGTACTCACTACTGCACTAGGCTGACTGCCTTTTAGTACTGCAGTCACAGAACTTTTTGCCTAGACTTACATTCATGTTACTTCTTGACACAAGTGCAAAATACATATACTTGCCAGTGCTTTCCTGTCTTTTACTAGGTTATTGACAGAGAGCATAGCTTACTGATTTCTTGGGGTTTTTTAGTTTTGTTTTCTTATATTCAACATCTTGTCTAGATACACAAGCACCAGTGGTCCCATATTGGCACTTGCCTGGCCTGGGCATTATTGTTTACCTGCTGAAACAGAGCACTAGCGATTTCTTCAGTTACTATGACAGCCATCGTCAGAGTGTTAATAAACTGCAAAATGTGGAGCAACTGCCACCAGATGAAATAAAAGAGGTAATTGTTCTTCTGACTCCATAGTTTCTGCATTGTAGTAACTTGGACACAGCTGTAACAAAGCGTCTTTGATAAGCAAGTAGTTCCATTTCTTGTGCATATTCTTTTCTACTATTAGTGAAGGGGGTCCATAGAATGAGTGATCTTAAACTTTAGAGAAAATATTTGGCTTAACTTTGTAAAAGTTGTGATTGTCATTATAGTTGCTTGGAGATGGGTTTCATTTTTCCATTTTTTGGTCAGCAAGGTTATGCAAATTCAAAATAGAGAGCAAGTTTTTAAAGATATAGTAGCTTACAACAAAGTTCTAGATATTAGTAAGTAATCTTATTTGCTTATTTCTCTTGACGTTCTGTGATTTGCTACAGTCTTTCTGTTTTTTCTCTTCCCATCACAGTTGTGTCAGTCAGTTATGCCAGCTGGGGTTGACAAGATTTCCACTTCCCAAAAATACGTATTGGCAAGGCGGCGCCTGGTGAAACTAATAAATAACCGAGCCAAGTTGCTCTCCCTCTGTTCCTGTATCCTTCTAAACTTGAAATGACCCTCAGGGTGATGATCCAGAAAAGCAGAGAGATAGAAACAGTGTTTTTTTACCTGGATTTCTGACCACTTTGAACAAATTGTTTTGCAAAAAGTAAATTTGAAATACTGACAATTAACTTAGGAGGGTATTGCTCTGCTATTGCCAGAACGTAAGGGTTTTCAAGTTCGTAATTCCCATTTTGAAACCCAGCTAGGACTTCCTGCAACATGCTAATAAAGGAATTGTTACAGCCCAGCTCTTCAATTTTAGTGTCTAGACCCCATAAATATTGACACATGCCCATGTGTGGTGAAAGAAATACTTTGAAAAATAATTTTGATGTGCCTGTCATAATAGGAGTTTCTAGTCTTACAGCCAATCTTGCATAAACCTAAATCTCATAAACACCAGTAATTCTATGGAAATAACCAGAACCAGTCACGCACAAAAGAATTGTCTTAAACAGATAATAATTTTCCTCTGCAACCTCCCTTGGGAAGGATGTGCTCTTGCACACTTCTCTGTGTTCACCTAAGATGTTACTGCCATCCCCAGCTTGATAACCTCAGCTTTAATTTACTGTGTGCAGCTGAGGTACCTTTACAAACCACATGAGTACTCCATACTCTGCTCTCCTGAGGGCTGGATTGAGGCTCTGCAGGATGATGAGGACAGTGAGTGTGAGCGATCCATCACTGCGCTGTGGCAGTGGAGGAGGCGACAGGTGGTTGAGCTGACATCTTCAGCTGTTTCCAAGTGTGTAAATATGCTGATACAGTAAGTGTACAATCCAAAGACAACCAAATTGGAGTCCTTCACTGAGATGTGTCTGCAGATATCATAGAAATATGTCTCTTCATTCTTTGGCGCCATCTGGAACACTATCTACTGCACTGCACACCCACTGACTCCCAAGACCCGCTGCTGTCCTCTAGGATGTCATTTAAGAAAGGAAGGCTGCAAGGTAAAATTTCTCAAACATCTAAATGCCTTTGAATAACTTCTGATGGTTAGCTTTAAAACTGATTTCCTACTATGAACATCTTGCCTTTTATATTTAATAAAAGAGATTTTGTTTGGATTTTGCACACCTTTGGATATTCCACTGGAGAATGGGCAATACTGATGTTTTTTACTCATAGACTTCTGGGTTTTGTGTATTACATATAACCTCCAAAGGAAAGTCAAAGTAACTACTTTTTTATTTCTGCTCTTCAAACTAACTGCAGTTCAGCTAATACAATCAGATAAGTAATCCAAAATAGTTTATAGGAAAATATTTCAATATAATCTAAGATGAAATGAAGAAATAAAGTTAATATTGGTGGTTTTAAAAGTATTTTTAGAATTCTAGCCACCATTGATTCACCAGAGGATTTTAAGTTCACTGAATTTTGTCTTTTAAAAGAAGAAAGAAATGGAAGGAAATCAGGGAGAGTGGGTTTGTGGAAGAGTCTTTTGCTTAAACTGCCATGTTGTATGATCAAAATTATTTATGACACACTCTATGTATTTTCTCTAAATCACTTAAGTCAAAAAATTAGTTTAATTTCTAATGCGTAAGTTTACTTTTGGATCACCGTTTGGAACACTGCTTTAAATTAGTTGTAAGACTTGGTACAGAGATAGTGTGGAGCAGCCAACATAATTTTAATATCTTGTTTTCTACTACCAGATTCCTTTGGTTCAGAGCCAAGCTTGGATTTCAGTAGTGGACTGAATCGAGTGAGCCAGCATGACATAGAACAGGTGAGATGTGATAGTCTGCTGCAGGGTACAGGATGCTCCTGGCTACCATGCAGCTATTGGGAGCAGTCTGACTGTTGTTTTCCCACTTCTGAACAACCTGCAGTAACACCAACAGCATAGAAATTAATTTAGGATTAGTGAAATGTTACAAAATTGTTTTGGAAAATACTGTGAAACAGGTGGCACTTCTGCTGCTGTGCACATATCTTTGAATACTAATATGAAGAGTTAAGTAAACAATGAGCTATACTTACAAAGTAATCATTCTTCTTCTCTTACCAACCAGTCAAACGGTGTTTTTTAGTAACAACTTTGCAAAAACACCAGATATCCTTGAAAGACCTGCAGTATGAGGGCAGGTTTCTCATTTTTCTGTGATCCAACTGTTCACTACAGGTCAGCTTCAACTAGGCTATAGAGAAGTGAGATCAAAAAGGTAACAGGAACTGAGGAGACTATAAAATGTGAATGGTAGAACAGAAGTAATTTCCATTTACACATAAATTTAATAGTTTGTGTAAATTTGATGCAGAGGTGACAGGAAAAAAAAAAGATTTATTAATAAATCCCACTGACATTTCTATGACTGAGCAGAAAAAAACCTAGCAGTCTCAAGTACCTTTATAAGATCTAGAATTGTAAGAAAAGTTGCTTTGTGTTTTGTGATGAGGCACCTGTCATTTATTTTGTTTGTTCAAAAATAAAGTATACAGTATCGTCTTGGTAAAATACTTAAAATGTAGTTAATTCAGTGATTCTTTACATATGCATTAATGAAAAAATGTTGTTGGTGCACATGGACTCTCTTTAGAGTCCTTAAAGGACTAGGAAAATTTTAATTGGAAGATGTGTTTGTATGACTCTTGAGTGAAGAAGCTGAATTATAACCAATAATTGCTAAAACAGAATAAGTAGTATTTATTAGAGAAGTCAGAAAAACCCATTCTTCGGAAAGCAGGTCAGAGAATAAATTCTAGTGAAGGGGTTGACAGGCAGTGGATGATAAGCTGACATTTCAGGAAGAAAATATTTTGTATTGACAGCTGCATCAAATCTCTGTTTTTCAGCTTCAGATTGAAGCCACAAACAGCTTTGGTGAATCTCTGCAGAAGAAGCTCCTGGACATTGAAGGTTTATATTCCAAGGTTCGCTCACGGTACACCTTTATTCAAGCTCTCGTTAGACGTATCCGTGGTCTCCTAAGGATATCAAGGACCTAAAAGACACTTGGTACATGCTGCTTGCCCAGTGAGGCAGTGTACTAGGGCAGGCCTTCTGGATCATTGTATTTTATAGATCAAACGTTTTCTAAATACTATCAAAATTATTTTGTTACTTTTTTTTATCCCTGTGGATGAGTTTTGTGTATTCTTTCCTACTGCTCCCAACTTGACATAAAAAATAAAGAATTGTTTTCAACTGAGTTATGAATAATGTAGAATTTCAAGCAAGAAAGAATTCTAATGGAGGACCTCCAGGAAACTAGGGGAATTCTGCAGCTGTGATGATACTACATTTATTGATGCTTTCAGAGGAAATGAAAACATCTTTGCCTGTGTTGTTCCTGTTTCACACACAGATTTAATGAAACCACAGAGTTCATGTTTCATCACTTGCAGACTGATTACTGTGGTGTGGATTTTATATTCATTTTGCACTGTGAACTGATAATTTCTACTCCCCATCATCCTGCCTTTTTAACAGCTGAGAGAAGTACAAGCTGCTTCTCTTTGAACAAGTTGAAATGAAAAAAGTGATAGAAGTCATGGAAGGCAGCTGCTATAGGTTTGGTTCTTATGGCTGGGGCCGTAAAGGTTTCTCTGCTTTTTTTGCTGCAACACAAGTATAAGGACAGAATAAAGTGCATGGGGAGGAAGCCAGTAATAATGAACGGTAGGTTGGTTCTCTAGTTAGATTGTTCTCCTATGAGACATTCCTATATCCTTGTATCTGCTGTAAAAAAGCCATTAAAAAAGCATAATCATTGATTATTGACATGAGATCTGTTGCACTTCTCCCTTAACTCAGTCTAAGCTTATGGCTCAGTTCATGTGTGCATTGTACATTGTTTCCTCTGAGTTTTTGTTAAATAATGGTTCACATTTAAAATTATTTTTTAAATTTACTTATCTGCACACCCTAATTACATGGATGACATCATTTTTATGCAGGAATGACGACAGTGCTGCTGTCAGGTGAGGCCTGTTAGCTAATCCATAGGAGCAGCTTCGTATCCACGTTTTACACAGCTGGACTTTGACTGTTGACTTCCACCGGGGTTTTTCTTCTTTCTCCGCCACTCGGAGGACACCAAGCCCTAATCCTAGAGGTGTGCTGGCTCCGAGGAACGCCCGGCGCCTTGGAAAGCACGCCGCGGTTGCGAGCAGTGCGTGGCGTGGCCGGAGGCTCGCCTTGGCCGCCCGCCACCCGGTGGCAGCGGGGAGGCCCCCGGCCGGTGACGCCGCCGGGCCCCGCCCGCCGCGCGCTGCCGCCGCCGCAGATTCGTCGCGCGCTGGCCCCGGGGCCGCGGTTTTTATTCTCCAAACCTTTCTCTCCGCTCTGCTTCCCGCCCGGCCGTGCCCAGGGAGGGCGCGGGGAGGATCCCGCTCTCAGACCGTTCCCTCCGCGTCGGGGGCGCTGCCGGGCTCCGTGTGTCGAAACGGCGGCAGGCGCGGAGCGCTTTGTTTACTCGCCGCGGCGTTCGACGTGGAGCCGGGCGGCGGCAGGGCCAGCGCGGCGAGGGCGGCGGACCGGAGCGGGCCGGAGCGCCGGCGGAGCGGCTCGACATGGGTGAGGAGCGGGCGGGAAGCGGCCGCCCGGGGGGCCCGTCCATCACGCCCCTTGCCGGCGGCCGTGGGAGAGCGGACGGGTCGGTGTTGAGCCCTCCCGCGGAGAGGGACGGTCCCCTGCCCGCCGGCGGCGGGAGGCCGAGGCTGGGCCGCGCTTGGGCGATGCCCACCTGCCCTGAGGCCAAGCCCTGGCCGCGGGCCGGCTCCCGGGCAGCCGCCCCTGGAGCGCCCGGAGGCCGCATTGGAGCTGCCTTGCGATGGCGAATGGTCCGAGCAGCGGCAGGAGGGTGTGTTCGGTCACATCCTCAGGCTTCTGTACTCCTGACACCTGGCAAAATTCAACCCTGAATCAAGGCTGTAATGGGCTGCTAATAAGGAGAGGAGGTCTTGCAGACTAGTAAATTAAGTAGAGGGAGTATTAAAGAGAGGCCCTGAATCCAAGGGTTGAGTGATTGAGGTGAACCTGTCCTATCGCAGATGGTGTTCGAGCAGTGTTTTAGTGTGTGAAAAGCATACACAATAACATATAAAAAGAGGGAGTGAGAGGCGTCTGGCGGCAAGCAAAGTTACTGACTAAAAGAATTTTCAGATCTTAGGCCTCCGTGCAACCAGTGGCAACCTTCTACTTGCAGTGTTTCTATTGAAATACCTTTTTCCAGCTCAGTTCTCCTGGGGTTATTTGCGTGTCTGGCAGTAAGAGGTGCCATGAGCAGCACGATGGAGACTGGCAACTGATGATCCCTTACACCTTCTCCTTGTTTTGCAGGTCTATGGCTTGTATGGCTTCTGATGGGCTTAGATGAAATAAAGCAACCTGTTATTAGTCTGAGTTACTTCTGAAGTTTAAGCTGGTTGCTCCCTCCTTTCTCTAGAAAGGCAGATGCCTTGACAGACATAGGAAATAATTTTTATCAAAACATCTTTCAGTAAGATTTTGGTTGCAAATCTTCTTTAATTTGTCTATGATATATTTATCAGTGTTGTCAGTGATTATGGCTTGTTGGATGTTTCATTACCTTCTGCAGGCTTTTAAGTGTATTTACAAAGTTACAATTTAACATTAAATATGTTCATTACAAATTTTTTTGGTAAAATGTAATTGTTACTGGCTTAGAAAATTAGTCTTCTTTCTATGATTAAAAATCTAATTGGCATAAATCAGAGTTTAGCCTGGCCACAAGTACTCTAGCATGCATTTAGAGAAAAAATGAGATGCTGTGACAAGCCAGTTTTGAAAAAAAGAACAAGAAGGACATTTAAAATCAGCTCCTAGACTTCTCTGTAGCATTAATGTACTTGATTTGGTGTAGCTTTGCTGTTTGTAATGAACTGATTTAACATGTACCTACTGATTTATACCTAATTTTAAGAAAAAAAGAAGTGGGTGGTCCTGTGGAAGACCATAAACATCTTCTGATGCTGAATTCTTTCAAGCTTCTGTTGTAGACTCTGGCACTGAAAAGGTAGAGTCTGATACAAGCCAAAAAGATGACTCAGATTTTGGCAAATGAGAGAAAAGGAAAAAATAAAATTGTAACCTCAGTGAGTAAGCTTGATGCTGCTGCAATGTGATATGCTGAAGTGAGCTACCATAAAATCATAAAATGGCAACATAAACCGGGAGGACATAATGTTGTTGAGCCCACAGCCACCTGGGCAACAACCTGGACTTGTCCTTTTTCACTGAAGAAAAGAAACGTCTTGTAGGCCAGTAAGAAATGAGGTCAGTCTGTCTGCCTTTGCATATCCTCCACAGAGCTGGCTGACATTGAATGTCTTTCTCTTCTGGTTTTTCGTAGGGGGCTTTTTCTCCACCATCTTTTCCAGTTTGTTTGGAACTCGAGAGATGAGGATTCTCATCCTGGGGCTGGATGGAGCAGGAAAAACAACCATTCTCTACAGGTTACAAGTTGGAGAAGTTGTTACCACCATTCCAAGTGAGTGATCTGCCCATAGGGAGAATATTTGCCTGTAGCTTGTGATTTGCTTGTAGCTCTGACATACAAACTTTGCCAGCTGAACTTACTACATGGCTCCTTCATAAACAGAAGGACCTTATGTTGTGGGAGCCTTGCACTGTTGTATCTAAGAACTTCTCTTGGATAAATTATTACAAAAGAATAGTTTATGCTGCCCTGCAAAATGCAAAAAGCATTTGATCTCAAGATTGTAAGCATGATTTTGCAGGCTGTTCGTGATAGGTCAGCATTCAATAGATGGTAACTGTGGACTGTATCATTCTTTTGTTTCCAAATATAGCTATTATGTAAATTTTAGAGGTCATTGTTGCTGTACATAGGATGGTGTACCTTTTTTTTTTACAAGGGTTGTATAAACACTTTTGTTTAACATGGAGAAGAAGAAATTAGATGATTTAACTTTACATTCTGTAGAAAATGTAACAAAACTCAATGTGAGGTTTCAGGGGAGAAGATGGTGCTTATTTAAAAAAATGCAACTGATTTGACCATTTGTCTTGGCATTCATGCAGCCACACCCACCCAGTGTGTGTGCCCAAGTGTTCTGGCCATGATCACTCTGAGTAACATGAAGGACAAGGGATGCTTGATTTTTTTTATGTCCCTGTCATATTTGTTGTGTTCCTCCTGAATCTGACTTTGCTCAGGCCTCTATTACCTTTTAGAAGCCAAGTTTGCTGGGCCATAATCTTCTTGCCTGAGGGTTTTGCTTATTTCAGCCTCCATAAATTTTCAGCAGCCTGTGCCCGCTATTCACTTTCCTGGGCTGTGTTTCTCTGGGCTGGCAGGAAAAGGAATGACATACATGATACTGCAGCCTTGTTGCCATCT
This sequence comes from Nicator chloris, assembly GCA_013400495.1. Classification (NCBI taxonomy): domain Eukaryota; kingdom Metazoa; phylum Chordata; class Aves; order Passeriformes; family Pycnonotidae; genus Nicator; species Nicator chloris. The sequence goes on from WAAE01021255.1 coordinate 24,590, forward strand.
TCCAGACACTGGTATCGAGTCCTCTCCTGGGAAGTTTGCTCTGCTTTGGTTCTGCTATGGCTCTTAAAAGAGTGCAGACCTTGTGTGGACAGAAGGACACATTCCTAAGTGCTCTCTTGCTGTCAGTTGTGTACTTGGTTATCACAGGAGGCCATTTCTTTAACCCTTGCTCTGATTCTTTTGGTGATTTCAGACACGCTACTGTTGCCTTTTAACGAGCTTAGCATTTGTTACCAATCTCTACAATATGTTTTTATTAGTTCAAAAGAAATATTGTGCATTATTTTGAGTCGTGTTTGTTGGGGTAGCTTTTCAAAGGGTATGAACTTCATTATGCAGCTACTGAGAGTTTTCAGATCTGAAAATCTTAAACTGATTTAAGTTATATTCTTCAGAAAAACAGGAAGATCACCACCAGTGAAATTGTTTTAACTTTGTTTCAGCCATTGGCTTCAATGTTGAGACGGTGACCTACAAGAATCTGAAATTTCAAGTCTGGGACTTAGGAGGACAGACAAGCATAAGGTAATAGATTTCTTAAAGTCAATTAACTTCCGCTAAAAAGTGCCAAGTTTTTGGAATTCTCATCGCAGGCTCTAATGAAAATTGGTTAAGTTTTAAAAAGAGCCCATTCTCAGAAGATCATTTTCATCTGACGGAATTCAGTTTGTAAAACCTGTGATGCACTAGAGATTGGAAAAAAAACAAGCCAGTATTTTCATTTTTTTTCTGGTATTGCTTTGAAAAACAAATTTATTAGTGTAGTATGCAATTGAGTAGCATTCTGAGAGAAAGTGGAGGGGGTGATAAAAACCCAAAAAGATACTTCCTAGCTCTGCATTCTTTAAAATAATGAAGTTGGATTTAGGTATAGATGGTAATTTTTTAGCAAGCTTCACAAGCTTTGTAATGAGTCATTAACAGTACCCCTCCATGATCTTCTTGTGATTCCTTTTTCAGTGCTCAGTAGCAAGGTGCAGTGTAGTTAGCTAAGGTAAGGAAGGTGCAGCTAGTGAGATAGATTCCCTTTTTAGTTTCAGTACAATAATTCTGAAAAAGGTGGTTTATTTTGATCCTTGTTAATTACTTGCCTGTATTAATTAGTCATTTAAGATTTTTCTGGTAATCCTTCTTTGATGACTATAATGAAGGTGCATATGTCTTAAAACTTTCTTTGCTTTCCTGTCCCTCGGTTATGGACCTGATAGTCCTGCAGTCTGATTCCCAAATAAATCTGTCCCCAGCATTTCTTTTCTTTCCCTGTTTTCAAGTTGCTTCTTTAATTGCTTTGTGTTGGGGGTTTTTGGTTGTTTGTTTGGTTTTTGTGGTGCTTTTTGGTGTTTTTGTTTGGTTTTTTGTTGTTTGTTTTTTTGTTCCGCCTCAGAACAAAAAGTATTTGTACTGAGAGAGGGTATTTGTACTGTCTGTTCATTTTTGTAGCCTGTTGAAGAAATCTACTTGCCTCCTGGGGCCTTTCACCCCAGAGACAGTTTTTACTTCCTCTGGGTGATCTGTTTTGAATTATCTAGCTAAAAAGAACTGCTAACATGCAAATGACCTGACTGGAACTTCTCTCTCCTCTGTAGGCCCTACTGGCGGTGTTACTATTCAAACACAGATGCTGTCATTTATGTAGTGGACAGCTGTGATCGAGACAGAATTGGCACTTCAAAATCAGAGCTTGTTGCTATGTTAGAGGTAAGAAAACAAGGATCACAGTCGTTATCAGTGAAACAAATTGAGAAATTAAAACTTTTTTTTTGGAGTAAATATGAAATTGATTCAGTGAACCAAGTGAAGCTCAACTTCAGTTGTGAAACTTCAGCCCTCAGCATTGCCCGTGCAGCACTTTTGACTGAAAAAGCGCTGAATACTCTGCAGGTATTTCATGGGTTGTGCAGCATTATCTGGACAGTTAATCCCATGTAGCCTTGGGGTCATATGAAAATTTACCTGCCTGCCAGGACAGCTGCTCAGAACTGCAGTGTGGCAAAATCAAGCCCTGAAGGATTGACAATAATTAGTATCCTACTATGTTTTGAAGCTGAAGAACAAATGTACAACAAGGTAATAATAAGATGAGTTGAGCAACACTTCCTTTCTCTCTCTTGCCTTGCCCCCCAAAATACCTGCAAGCTTATTTAATGTGCCTTGTTAAATCCAACCACCAGCTTGTTTCATAACTTGGACTGGCCATGTTTTGAAACTGCTCCTATAGGGTATCATACTGGAACAAAATAATTGAGAACTGCTGAAGTTCATTTTTATTACATAGGTTTTCTCTCCTTAAATAAATTCTGTAGAAGTCTCTGCAACAACTTCCACAATTTCCCCTTTTTTAGGAAGAAGAGCTGAAGAAAGCCATTTTGGTGGTGTTTGCAAATAAACAGGACATGGAACAGGCCATGACTCCCACAGAAATGGCAAATGCCCTTGGCTTACCAGCTTTGAAGGACCGAAAATGGCAGATATTCAAAACCTCTGCAACTAAAGGCACAGGGCTTGATGAAGCAATGGAATGGTGAGTACCAGTCTAGTTATGCTTCATTCATTTGCTTAATTTTACACATTTGGGGGGATTTTTTATAAGACTAGATTTGTGGATAGTCTGACATAAAAAAGTCAGTGTTAGAAGAATGAGTGGTTTTGTCCTGCAAGTATTTCAGCAGAATTGAAATGACTTTTCAGTAAACTTACTTCACCTTTTTCCTAGGTTGGTGGAGGCCTTGAAGAGCAGGCAGTGATACAAAACTGACCAGTGCAAGGAAGTGTCAGCTATAGCCAGCATCCTCCTTTCTGCAGTTAAGTATTTTCAGGCCACACATACCTGTAAATAGGACAGATTTGAATTTGACTTCTGTAATGTGGATGCCTCTCTTCAGCTGTAAAACTGAAATAAGTGAATGTGTACATTATGATACTCCATTTCTTTCTTAAGAATGTACTTACGTTAATTTGTATGAAAGTCTTACTGGCTGAGAAAGTTGGTGGTTTTTTTGTCATCCCCCCCTTCCTTTGGTGGTTTTGGTGGCCAGCATATTGGTGTAGATAGAACACTAATAAAATCTGGAACTGTCAGCTCTACCCAGGGGTGTGTTGCTTGCTAGAGGCTGCTTGCTTGCTGCTTGCTTTACAGAAACAAGTCCAAGTGCTGCCAGTTCCAGCAGCCACATAGCTGAACACCTGCAGAGGTTCCCTTAAGCTGGTGGTGTTCTACTTTGTAACCCTTCAGTGCAGACACACTGTTACAGTGAAGTACAGCAAGAGAGCACAAGTAGTGCACCTCTGGCTGCCAACATGACATTCAGTGGGTGTTAAAGGAATATCAGTGTCTTCAGCACACATTAGTGCCCTGATGTGCCAGGGCAGTAACTTGAATTTAACTTCCACCTTCATGAGCTGTTGTTCCTGCATTCTCATCTTAGCCAGAAGTGACAGGTAAGTAGCTCAGTATAGCTGCAGAAACTGAAGGCCAAATCCAAATCAGGAGGCAAACTTCTCTCTCAAGGACCAGTGTGTTCACAGGCAAGAATGCAGTCATCACAGAACCCATTTCTCACAAATGAAATAAAATTTAATATAAAATATCATAGTTGCTGCCCATTCAGCTGTACATACTCCAGTAAATGTACAGGTTTGGAAAAACTTCAGAAGTTTTTATTTAAGATCCTCAATGAAAAAGGACATAAAAAAATACTAATAAATACAATTGAAATATGCAAGTACTTTTTAAACAGTAATTAGTTCTTTAGCTCGGTATTACTTCTCATAAATTAATGGTCCAGGAAGGAAAAGGCTTTTCATTCCACCATTGCCAAATCTTTCAGTGCATGACTTCGATGTCGTTTGGCCTTGTACATAGGGCGCAGGGACTCTATTTTTCTCTTCCGGGTTTCTGCTTTATTCTTGTGTCTCTTCAGCTTCCTCCTTGCAGCAATGTCAGGATTTGCTACAGTCTAAGAACAAACAGTACATTGTTAGGTCACTGACAACTACCAGCAGTCCCTGTGAACATCCGTTCCTAAGGAACTGGTGGCTGCTAAGGCAATGCATGGGTGTTGTTGGTTTCCTCAAAACTGAGGGTATTCAGGCTGCTTTGCCTGTCAGGTAAGCCATCCCTGTCAGCCACAACCTGCAGAAGAGGCTGATCATACACAGCTTCTTCCAAGTTTTGTAAAGGAACTGATGAAACTCTCCTAATTAAGGATAAAGTTCTTCCTCCTCCCCTTCCTGGGCAGCTCTCAAGCCTTTAGAGAAGTCCTATTTCTTTTTCTCTCAAGAGGAAGTGGAATCTTACCTGCAAAGCCCTCTGCTTCTTCCTCATTGCTCTTTTCTGGTTGGCCTGTTTCTGCACAGAGGAAAAGGCCAGCGAAAAGACCTCCAACCCCACTAACTTCTTGAGAAGTTCTATGATCTCTTGGGAAAGGTTCTTCAGTGTTGGATCTATTTAAAACAAAACTGAGTGACTTAATCTTTTCAGCATATGTAATGAAAGCCAAGAGCACTGCATGGATTCCTCTTTCTTTAGTAAAGGGTGGCTGCACTGATAAACCTTGCCCAAATTGGCACCTGTGAAATCTGCTGGTGCTTCATCAGCTTTCCCAGAGAGTGGCTTTTTAACCAGCAGACAAAAAACAGGCTTCTAAGAGACAGAAATTTTTTAGAAGGGTAAAGTCATCCCAAAGGTAATTACAAGTGACTTTCTATATATAGCCACTAGGCTTCTAGTGAAATAGGCTTTATTAGAAATAAAGATGATCCCAGCCTTGTCAGTCAGCATCTTTGGTAAGCAAAACAAGAGCTGGCTTAATTGTTGGAATCACTAGTTAATGGCCATATATTAACTACAATCACTGGGATTAAAAAAAACCCCAAAACATACTGGGTGTGATAAAAGGCTACAAAGAGGTGCTAAGGGAAAACTGAGAGCAGGGCAAATACTTCCCTCGGTCTCTCACACAGTTCTTCCAAGATCCTCTCAGCAAGGACTCTGTAAATCTTGCCACCATGAGGCCACCCTTGAGTACTACACTTCTCCCAGTACACCACGTGCTCAAACTTTATCCACTTCGACACAGAAGCATGCCTAACTTCATTCCAGTCTTTGAATATGCAGGTTTCTATTTCAGCTGACATACACTCTCCTCCCTTCCTGGTATTTTGGTTACACAGCAAGCAGGTGAAATTCACTGATTACAGTATCAATGCCTCAACAGACAAAAGGAATGGCAGGTAGTGTTTGCACTGGGGCACAGCTGTGATGCACATTCCTCTTTGTGAGGGAAATCCTTACCTTGCTCTGCATAGTTGCTGTTCAGCTCCCTGTACAGAGGGGTGAGAATTGTTGGGAGGTAGGGCTTGATCCTGTCTTGCCCCAAATCCACCGAGATTGCTCCCAGGAACTTAAAGATGCAGCTTCTCTGAAAAGAAGTGTGGGGGACATGAAGTAAGGAAAGCTGGAAGGAAACTTCCTAACTGAACTGCTACCAGAGGGTCACGCATCCCTGTTCAACACAGCAGGTGTTGTTTTAGACACCTGAGTCACAAACTCACTGCTGTTTCAAGGTCTTACTGCATCCAAGTACAGACATTAGACAGCCACAACCTCTGTTGTGTGAGCTGGGACTGGGTTGGCAGCTGTTGACACTTTGAACAACAGGCTTGTTCTCACTGTCTTCAACTGAGGCAGCTGGAGACACGAAAGCTCAACCTAACTCTGCACCATGGGCAACCACAGTGCTTTTCGTGATGCTCTCCCACACATCCCCTCCCCTTCTCCTAGCAAGTTATTCCATACTGCCATTCCCCTGCCTGCATGAGCCTAGCACTCTTGGGCACTGCTCTGTCCCCTTCAGCTTGGTGCCTTGGGGTTTACCACTCTTCCACCACCCCCAGGAGGCTGGAAGCATCAGCAAGAACCAGACTAGCACAAGCCTTTTCTGAGAACCCCAAAATGAAAGGCTTGTTTCTTCAGCAGCTACTAACCCTTGCTTCAGTGCCAGCTCATGGCACCCTCTGCACCTTGTCCCCTGAAAGCAAAGAGCCAGAGCAACATTATCCTGTAGAAGTGCCCACCTCATCAAAAGCAGTGGGACTAACACTGTTCTTACCTTTAAAGGGACCTTAGGGGAATATGCTGCTTCTCTCTTCGCCATGACAGAGAGCTTCTTCATTAACCACAGCAGTGTGGCTGGCTGGCCTTTCTCTTGTGTGTCCTCTCTTTCTTCCTCTTCTTGAGCAGAAGTATCTCTCTCATCCTCTGAGACTTCCTGCTCTTCCACTTCACACCTGAGTTCTCCATCTGTCTCTTTACCTTCTTCTGAGGCAGGGGCTAGCAAGTAAACAACTTTGGCCACAAAAAGTAAATTCTTTATAACCTGAAGTGTGGAAACAGAGGAGTCAGTCACTGTGGGTTACCTCTAAGCACCAGGGCATGCGAAGAGCCAAGAACTGATCTGACAGAGGACCTTGCCAACCCAGGAGTCTGCAATGGCAGAGACCCCAGTCCTGCTCTGCATAGTGCTCCCCCTTTCTGTCCCTGCCACCCCTCAGTAGGCTGACACCACAGTGGGGACTTTCTGGGCCCCCAAGAGGCTCACAGCTGCTCAGATGCCCTGAGCAGAGCAGCTAGCCCTGAACTGTGCATCTGCACTGAGCCACTACACGAGACAGCAGCAGTGCTGTCCTAACTGGGACATAATATCCCTCAAGCCCCAGGTAAGGCTCCTGCCCTTACCTGCTCACTCAGAGACACGTCAAGGAACTTGGACTGCAGCTGATGGCAGAATGCAAATGCCAGTTCCTTCATCTGGGGAATCAAAGAAGGAGAAAGGAATGACTCTATTGAAGGGAGCTGGTAGCAGAGTCTCAAAGCAGTATTTTGCAGTCACCAAAGGCAGTTCCCAGGGGGAACTCTCCCAGGGGAGACCAAAAGATCAACTCAACACAACTTCTGCCTGCATCTTACAATCTAGAAGGGTATTTTTGTGCTGCTGAGAATAAGACCCCAGAGAAGCCCCCTCCCAGCAGCAGAGACACCTCCTCAAATGCTTTAAGTGATAAGGATTAGACAGCAGACAAATGGCTAAAAGAGAAACGTACATGCCAAACTATGAACTATTTTTATGTCCCAGTCAGGGAATGTGCATGAGCAGAGTGAAGGAGTAGTACAGACATCATTACCTTTTTGTCCAGTTCAGCAGTCAAGAAGACTATAGATGCAGTCAGCTCTGCTGGTGTCTTTTTTCTCTTCCCTGACTTTCTTTCCTTCCATTTGTTGACAAGATCTTCTGGCTTACAAGATGCAAACAACAAGCCAAAGATCTCAGTGGCTGTCAGCCAGACCCAGCTATGAGGATACCACAGGTGAGACTGGACATGATCTGGGGAAAAGAAAACCTCTTTTAGCAAAGGAGAAGGTCCATTGAGAGCAAAAATACAACCAGCAATAAACACTCCCAGCAATCACCACAGCATAATAAAAGACTTTCTAGCAACTCAATCCAGCCAAAGTGGAGAGCAGCAAAAACCTACAGGTAGCCAAATGACCCCACTGTGATCAGGCAAGTCATGTTTCTGCAACAACTATGGTCCCCTCAGAGACTTGGTGCCACAGCTCATCTGCCCATGATGTCTGGGGACTGGCTGCTGTGAGAATTGTGTCAGCTGGCCCTGCTGCTGATGGCCAAATCAAACCTCTGGAGAGAGGCTGAGAATGCTTCAGAGAAGAAATGGAGCTGCCCTCCTGTCTCACCTCTGTCCAAGCTGCCCATCACCAAAATCCAGGGCAACAATGGTTATCTGCTACCTCACTAAGGGCACCTGGCAGGCTGGACTCTTCAAAGTCGGTAACCAGGCACATCAGGTCTTCTGATTGCAGCAAATGAAGCAGTTAAAATAAGGGCGACAAAATGCCAATAAATCAGCCTGACATTATACAATCTCACACACAGGGAAATTGCTTGTATCAAGTGACTTCCAGATCTTCACATCCTGACAGACACACAGTATTTAGAGCACTATTACCATGTGTCATCATTTCCTGGCTGGTATGTATGATAAAGGAAGTCTCATCTTCTCAGGAGAGCTCAATGTTTTCATCCAATATATAATATTTGATATTACAATTATGAATATAATTATAGTGAAACATGCAATAGTTTCCAACTATTTGCTCTTGGGGTAACAGAAAGTACTTCCCAGCAACTAAGACAGAGGGTGTGTTGTTTTCATCAAATGTAATCTTTTCCATTAACAACTTCTCTTTCATTGCCCAGTAACTGCTGTGTGTTAGCATTTTGCAGAATGGAAACCTTGTATAATAAATTCAGTCATTTATATTAGCGTGTAAAAAACCACAAGGCACACAAAGAACCTTTCTTGTAACACAGCTGTAATAATTCCTTAATGATACTTACCCCAGATCCTGCTCACAACATCATTGTTCTTGGTTAATTGAATCAAGTTGCACTCTGTGATTAGCTTTTTTACCAGCACAAGAAAGCTGAATAGCAGCCTATCTGCAGCCTTCTCCTCTTCCTCTTCTGTTATCTAATCAAATCAACAAGTCAAGAAAGATACTTATGAGAACTGGAGGACAGTGCTGATTAATCTTTGCTAGATAAATTTCAGATCAACCGTTCAAAAACCCAGAAGAAAGACTTGTACCCAATTCCCAATATAAACAGAACAGAAGCATCTCCACTGAAGCAGTTCCTCTGGAGGCAGCCTCTGCAGGGGATTGTATTAGCATCATTCTTCTTATTTTTCATACAGACATTATTATAATGAACTGCTGGGTTTCCAAATGCAAGCAATTACACACATTATCTCTGTGCATGTATTTATGTGGATTTGATTCTCATCATCAGAGCCCAGCTGAGTGCAGATTTGCCTGTATCACCTGGGAAGCCCTGAGTTGTTATGACAACACTGTGTATGCTGCCTGTGGGCCTCACCCTGCCTGCAACCACCAGCTGGCTTGATGCAAGTTGTCAGTACATGTCACAGCACAGGGTGTGATTACACCAAATTTCTCCTCACTGCAGGTATTTTGTTTTCATCTCTTGCATTTTTACAGATTTACACATCCTGAGGTTTTTTTCTCTCTTGTGCAAGGGCAGCATGCTGAAGTTCAGTTACATTCATGGCCACTTCCCAGGCATGGTGACTGGGATCCCTTTGGGATTATCACATGCCAAGCAGAATCTGAGGCAGCCTTGTTACTGAGTTAATCATGTGCACTAAAAAGATTTTCCATAAAACAAAACCATGGTCTGAAGTACTTGAAGGGAACATCTTTTAAAGTTAAAACTGTAGGTAACAGTGGACAAAGCAGACAGTCACAAACCGTGCACTCCTGACATGCAATGCTTACACAAATCTCTGCAGCTAGCAGACATTTCCCACATTGCAAGGAGCAATATACCTTGGTATATTGTATGGTTACATTGTATGGCTGCAGGCTCAGGCTAAGTGGCTTTACAAAGTTTCTTTTCCCCTTGTGCTGTGACATATGACATCAAATTTGGGCTTACAGACAAAAAAAAATATGGTTCTAAGTCAGCGAGGTCCTCTTCAGAACAAAAGTGTGTGTTCTGTGCCTTTCCTCAGTCCTGAACAGTAAGTTCAACTGTTAAATCTCTCCTACACTTCTTCCTTTTTTCCATTTTCTTAATTTTCTTTCCTCAAGTTTCATGCACAGAGAAAAGTTACTTACATTTTCAAATTTACTTGGGTTGATTTCTTTTTCAATCAAAGCGAGGACTGCTGCAAGCCGCCGTTCAAACATTACTCCGTCCACTTCAACAAACAAACCACATGCCTGGGCAGCCAACCTCCTGTGTGAGCTCTGACACACAAAAAACAATGCCCCTTGTTAACTCTTATAATCAAATCCTGCAGCTCCCAAGTGCAGGAGCTGGTAGCAACCCTTATTTTCTGCCTGTAGCAACAGCACCTTAAGAGAAGCTGGTTTTCAGAGTACATTGAAAAAGGAGATGCTGCCAGCGAGGTATAGAAGTGCCTAGCAGCACAAGTTATCCCTGGGAATGCACCCTAAAACTGAATGCCAGAAGATCTTTTCCAGCCCAGTTTCCAACTGCAGAGATCTGGGAGCTACTTTGCAACTCTTCACAATGCAACAGGCAGCTTACAGTTACAAACCAAAACTGAACAAAATAGGATGGAAACCATGAAGTGTTGAAGAATGCTTACTCTACTAGTGTAGAGGGACAGAACCTGGGTTCAGCTAGAGGACACCTTATCACCCAAGCACCCAGATCAAAACAACAGATCTGGAAGACCAGGTTTGCTGCCTTCCAGTCACCAGCAACAGAATGAAGCATGTCTGAGATAAAGTCAGCACAAAATGCTGGGATCAGAAGAGCTTTAAGGAATTTGCTAAAACCTCTAACCTGAGCAAAGACTACAGTGTGAAATACCTGCGCCAAAAGTAGAACTGCTAGAAAGCCGCAAAACGTAGCTGGGAAGAGTCTGTAGGCTGACCTACAGCATCAGCAGGTCCCTACACTTGTGCAGCTTCATGAAGCTGTACCATTTCCTGCTCTCTAAGTCAGGAACAACTAACCCACCAACTCACCAGGCCTGGTACTAGCAATCTCCCACTTGCCTTCATCTTACTCAGCCCTCCAACAGAGCTCAGACCTGGTCAGTGAAAAGACCAAAGAGTACCTTTTTGCTGTGAAACCACTCTGTGACCAGTGAAAACATCAGATCTTGCTTTTCATTGCTGATCTTACGGAGAAGAGATTTACACGTCAAAGCCGCCATCTTTTTGCATTTGACGGAGTCATCATTTATCATTGTCATACAAAGAGAAAGAAAAAACAGCCCACAGTATTTGTGCAGGAGATCCTAAAAAGAAACAACCATTATCAATCACAAATACCCAAGGACCTTCCAGCATTTGAAGAGAAAAAGAGTGGTATTTGCTGCACTATATTCAGGAGCAGTGTTAGCCCTGAGTGGGCTTCATGTCAAGGCAGCTGAACTGCTAAAATGGGATGACCCTGCTGCTGGAGCATACAGGGATGGTACAGCAGCCCCAGCCCTGCTCTGACTCTGACCTGCTACCGTATCCCTGGGTCAGCAAAGTGAGTGTGAAACCTTAAAGGGCATTTTCATGCTCAACTCTCACTGAAATAGGCTTAAGGCCTCAGCATAGCTGCAATCACCCAAATGCCCTTCTCTCAGAGATTGCAGCTCTTTGCCACTTTAAAGAGTTCTCAGGAACCAATCTGAAATATTAAATCATCAGGCAGTGCTGAAGCACAGCTTACTGTGCAGAATTTATCTTCCTTCCAAATTCGTGCTCGATTGCACTTCTCCCAGTGTCCTGAATGCACAGTTAAGCTCCAGCTGCAGAGCTTCAAGGCAGCTTAGGATTTTGCATATGTGATCCTGTATAGACACACAGTTATTTTTTAGCTTTCATTTTGATCCACCCCACTGAGAAGCCCTTCCTCTCCAGTCAGGCCAACCAAACAGAACATACCAGTGCAGTCAACAATCTGTCACTAATACTGAAAAACCCTTACAGTTAGAAAACTCTAGACTTCACTTTCTATCCCTACTCCATTTTCTAAACTGCATGTGTTTCCTCCTAGCATAAATTATGACTGAGTTTATCCAAACTCCAGCTGACACAGCTTTATTTTACTTGCAAACAGAGCACATTAGGCAAAGAAGTACTGGAGACTTTCCAGCATGTCATTTCTCTTTTGGAGCAAAGCCAGGTTCTTTGGAGGTAAGTAAATGTTGTGCTCATCATCAAAGATAATAGGAACAATGCAAGTGTTTCCAAAATAAACTGCTTGGAAAATGCTGTTACTGCAAACCACGGTAACTGCTTGATTCTTGGAACACTAGGGGGCGCTCGTTACCTGTGGGAACATGTCGAGGAGGTAGGCAATCATCTCCAGTGCAGATTCCCTCCCGGTTTCATATTCATACCTGTGAAGAAATAAAGGATTAACTGTTAGGGATGAGTTAATCCTCCTATGAAGTTCCAACAATTTACAGGAACAACCAGTTCCAGAAACACACACTGATAGGGATCTTTCTACAGCAGCTACCAGACCTGGCCTGATACTGATACCTAGACAAGAGAAGCAGCAGGCCCATCAGCTCTGTCTGTCAGAGAATGAGCACAGGGACACAAACAGGCCATGAAGGGTTCCAGCCCACTCGAGTCAGCACAGCCACACTGTGCTGGGGAACCTGGTAAACTGCTGTCACCTTGGGCAAGGGAAGGGTGAAGCTCAGGAGGAGGCTGGAGGCACAGCACTCCTGCGGAATTGGCACAGTTGTTTTAACTGTGCCTGCAATTGCACTTGAGACACTGCCATGGGATAGCAGTCCCCTATAAATGCACCTTCCCTTATTCCCCCTGGATTTTCAACTTCACCTGTGTCCTAGGGTTACTTTATGATGATTCACAACTAGTGGAGGTGGTTAACCACTAAGCAAATAACAGAACCTTTGTTTACAAGCAGATAAAGAACAAGATCAGGTGTGAAACAGGGATAAGAAAAAAGGATTTGCTTCATCAAACAGCGTGTCTTAGGAAAAGGGAAGTGTGACAGAATTAGGAAAATGAAGACTTCAGCCACGCCTTCTGCTCATTACAAAGAGCTTTTTGGCACACTAGAGTAATATTTAAAGTTGTTTTCACAGAGATGTCAGGAATATAAACTCACTCCAGCTGTGCGAGCATGAAATCCAAATTGGGTCTCAGTTTGTCACCAAGGGGGTAATCCAAAATGTATTTTAAGTAAATCTGGAAAGAAAAAACAACAATACACAGAGGAGTTAAAATAAGCACTCAGGTAAGGTTGTAAAAAGGTTATGAAGAAAATTAAGTGATGGAGCAGCAAGCTTATGAGAATCATCCCTTTCATTCCGTTCGTATTACACAAAGGGTTAACAACTGCTGCCAAGCTTTGTGCCTGGAACAGGATCAGTTTTTAAAGTAACACTGTGATTTGCACAGGCATCTGTGAAGATCCTGCATCCTTCCAAATCCATCCCATAACTATGGAAGCTGCATTTTGTGCTCCTACTGCTCCTGTATCTCAATGCTTGAGACAAAGTAACCAGTTGTGTCTTTTGGTTTGTTTTAGCTTGGAAAAAATGAGGAAGTAGAGGGAAGCAATCATGGATTTGTGGCAAATTTGCTTATCCTCTGGTTTAAAAAAGAGCAAAGCTTAGTTACATAGGCTTAAAAGCCTCCAGACAAGGGACCATATCACTGCTGCTAAGCATTCTCCCGTACTTGGCACTGGTGAGGTTGCACCTCAAGTACTGTGTTCAGTTTTAGGCTTCTCACAGCAAAAAAGACATTGAAGTGCTAAACAGCAATGAAGCTGGAGAAGGGGCTGGAGCACAAGTCTTACAAAGAGTGGCTGAAAGGAGGCTGGAGCCAGGTGGGGTTTGGTCTCCTATCCCACGTGACAAGTGACAGGACAAGAGGAAATGGCCTCAAGTTGTGCCAGGGGACATTTAGATTTGGTATTAGGAAAAAATCCTTCACTGCAAGGGTGGTCAAGCACTGGAACTGGCTGCCCTGGGAAGTGGTGGACTATTTAAAACAGGCTGGAGGTATTTAAAAGAAGCACAGATGTGCCACTTGGAAACATGGCTTAGTGGTGGATGGGGCAGTGCTGGGTTAAGGGTTAGACTCAGTGACCTTAAAGGAACTTTCCAATCTAAACAGTTTTACAGTTCTATGAAGGCACACAACAGTCTCACTAAAGGCAAGGAGTCTGTGATTCTGCTATGCAGCAGTCTCAAGAACTGAAGCCAGATAACAAGGGGAATAAAGATCAGTAAAGAAGGGGAAATGGAGTTCAGGGTTCAGCGGGCCAAGGCACATGTCTGTGAGAGCTAGGATGGCCACACTAAGCCCTCCAGCCTGCTGGACAGCTGTAAATAAAGTGAGAGACTCTTCACTCCACCCACCTGCCTGCACTGGACTCGCACTGGCTCACTCTGACCCGTGATGGCCAGCTGGGCAACCTTCTGCAGCACATCATCAATTTCTGGGACAATCAGCTTCCTGGATAAAATAGCCTGAAAATGTGAAAGCACAGCTGGAGTCACATCCTTTTGCTTCTACAGTGTGAGATGCAGTACTACAACCAGGATTACACTGGTCTCAGGTGGTACCTTAACACTGACTTTTTCACACACAGACAGAGCAACTCAAAGAAAAAAAAAAGAAAGGATGGCTTACACATTTATATCTGTTTCTTTTGGGCAACAAAAATTCTAATGATCTATTCTAATGATCAGAGATGTTGATTCTTTAACAAAAACATACTCAGATCCAAATACATTCTCATATGCACTGTGTATAAAACAGCCTCCCAAATAATTTTAAACAAGTCAAACAATAAAGCCTTGTTGATTTTTCCTCTTATGACAGAGAGCTTTAACAGCATTCTGTAGCCTGTTCCTGATGTGACAATGTACAGCCTTTCACGAGGAAGCAGAATCACTGCTATTCCAGTGGCTCACAGAACGCCCGCGACTGCTGCACAAAAATACCTTGAGAAGGCCAAAGGCAGTGGCTTGGCGTGATGAATCATAAATGTCTTCTTCAGCAAAGCCAAGCAACACTTGGAGCTGTTTGCTTGTTATCTGACTCTTTGCATTCTTCACAAGTATTGTTACGCACTACAAAATCAAATTGCACATTGTCAATACACACGCAGTGCCATAAAATAAAGGTCCACGCCAAAGTCTGACTTGATTTATACCACTTCAGCTTGAAAAGACAAACTACTGCTCTAGAACATGTGGCCAACACTCTTCTCATCACATTTTGCTTTCAGATGGCAATTTTGAGACAAAAGTAAACAAGTGAAATACCCCCTTCCCATGTCTCACTTCTACAAGATACTACTACAATGAACAAAGAAGGCAAACATTCCTATAAAGACACTTCTTCAGGTCCAAGCTGTGCATTTTTAGGAAGCAACTATCTTTAAATTTGTACTTGGGAAAGAATCAGCAAGGCCACATATTCCTCACTAGCTTGTGATCCCAAGACTATCTCTCCAGGGACAGCTACAGGAGGGATCTGTAGCTGGAAGACTCTCATTCTAGGAAGTTAATCCTAAAGCAGAAATGAGCAGAGCTGGGTCTAACTTACTTTGAAACAGCTCACAACCAGGTGGAAATTCTGGCCTTTGGCTATTCCTGTCTTGGCAAACTCTTTCAGCAAGAGGAAAAGCTGCTTGATCAGTGACTCCATATTCGTACTGACAGAAGGCAAAGGGAACTTTAAAATCCATACCAAGCACTGCAGAGCACCAGTTATCACCTGGAAGAAAGAGCCAAAGGACAGCACATGGGTACAGTGACACTGAGAGAACTCTTCTCACTCTTTTACAGACATGGTCAGGCTATGTACAACTGTGGTAAAAGGCAATTAGCTAACAAACCCAAGCTCTTTGAAACCATTCATAGGTAACACAAAGGGTTTCTCAGTTCTAAAAGCATTATCTGTGACTCCAATATTCTATAACTTTGGTTTTACTGGGTAAAGATATTAACGCAGCATTGTTTTAGTAGATGGCAAGAATGCTTTCTGAAGCAGAGCTGCCTTCAAGACACAGAAAGCCCCACTCCAAGTATCTGACAGGATATGAGGTATGCCTTCCACTCTTGGCAAACTAAAACTTAACAGATTCTCTAGGCTTATTAAACCCAAAAGCTGTGCTAAAAAGGGGCTGCCTACAGTGCTAGGAATAAAGACTTTGGAGTTGGATCAAAAGAAATCACCGTTGTGACAACAGTGCTCCCAGCAGCTACAGGATCTCATGAACTTCCTCATAGTCTGTAAATTCCTTGTATGAACATTCTCTAGAACTTGCCCACAGTTAAACCCGCAACAGGGAGCAGAGCATTCAGTCCTCCATCAGCCACAAGCCTCCCTTGGGATTACATGTCCTCAAACAACTTAATCTGCACACCTATTAAAGCAGGTTTGAAAAACTGGTGGCTTTCTCTTTTCTTGCAAGTCATCTGCAAGATGACATTTGTGGGCAGGACTCTTAGTACAGTGACAGAACAGACAGACTTCAGCTCAGAACTGTACCTTGACATCCATAGATTTCAGGCAGTCTATAAGCAGCTGAACAAAAGGGTCTAACATTTCCAAAGCATGCTCCTCAGAAGAATTTACTTTGGATCTCTTCAGGCTCATGTGCAGTAGCTATCATAGAAAAATCAGGACATTGATCTCAAAGTCAGCCAGAACACAAAAGAGTCAAGTATGGTCCCATCACTGTTTCAGCTTATGGTAGAAATTATGCCATATCCCACCCAAATATTTCAACAGGCTGAGCACTTTTTACAGCTCTCTAAGAGGCCCCACTGGAGTTACAATATACAAAGTGAAGCTAAAACTAATGGCTGTGCTATTAAAACAATATATCCAGAATACTTTCCTTTGCATACTCGTAACAAAATTTTGAATGCAAAGTTTTTTATCTGAAGAGATCTTACCCGAAGTCCTGAATCAACCAGGATATATGTGTTAGTCCTGCTGCTGACATGTGCTTTCTGCCCTCCTCTAGTGGGAGTGGGCTGGAGTAGCAGGCAGCTCTCTGGTTGCAGCCGAGGATCTGGAGGAGGGGTAGCTTTTTTCCTGAAAAGCAGTGTATGTATAGCAAAGGCAAATATTCAGATATGAACCCTCTCCACAACAATCCTGCTGTTGGGAGTAAAAAGAGCTGAACTGTGCTCAGCTGCTTCCCACACAGCAAGCAAAAGCAGATCACAGATGGACCAAATGAAATAAAGCATGACAGACAGGACTCAGACTTGAGAACAATGCCACTATTCCAGAGATAACAAACACATAATCATTTGTATAAAATCCTCACTTTTTTCTTAGTGGACAGATCAACTTTGGAAGTTCCTTCGAGCAAATACACTTCCTGCCACTGCCCACTGCTCTTCTTTACTGATAGTTACTTCAGTTACTGATGGCCTACAAACACTGCTCCAAGAAGTCTGCAAACAGCTGTCAGATCTTAGGGAAAGCCAGCCTACGTAACACCAAATGCAGGACACCCAAACCCAGCTCTGAGCAGTGACGCCACCAGATGGAGAGAAAATCTGATGGGTCTCCTCATCTTCTGTCCCAGCAGCAAAGAATTAAAGTGAAAGCCCATGTTTTTCCTTGCTCCTGGCCCCATGTTTGCAGCCTGCTTCTAAACACTGTCCCTTGTCCCTTCATCCTAACATCCAAATGCATGTTATCAACTCATCAGACAGTGAAAAAGCCTTGCTAAAGGTCCTGAGCACTTGCAAGGGTAGACTCCCATGAGTTCAACAAATGCTAACTCCCATTACTAAGCTTTCTCCTTGCCCTCTGACTGCCCAAATGATTCAGTTACATTGAAAACAACAGGGGAATGAAAGCAAGGAAAGTCTCATGCATTTGATCCGTTGGATTTGACAACTGCCATTTCTGCAAACAAACCAATACCAGACCATCTGAACAACATCCTGTAACTCACTTGGCCTTCTCAGTGAGCAGAGGCAAATTTTCACTGATGAGACCATGACTGAGGAGGAGGAGGGATTCTGCTTTCATGTCGGAGTTGAAGATCAGCCCTGCCATGATGTGACGCAGTGCCTCATGCACCTTCCGGACTATCTTCAAGCTTGTTGTGCTCTCCAGAGTCTGCAAAGGTAAATCCATGAGAATTTAAGAGGACAGCCTGATGGCAATTATCTGTTACCTGTATTCAAAAATCATGGGAAAAACTAGAGCAATTTTTCTCTCATCATGTTGTCATAGTCCCCAGCTCTTTATGTGAACAACATGCCATTGCCTCAACTCTGCACTGACATCCCTCCCTTCCTCTCCAGCCTCTTGTCAGCCTCCAGCAAGTTCACCTATTGCCACCAGGACACAAGAGCTAATGAGCAAACCAGGGTTCCATTGCTGTGTGAGCTTGCACTCTACTAAAAAATCTGCATCTTTGAAAAGGTAATTATTGCACGTGGACAGACCCTGGATACATTTTGTTGACATTTCCTTCATGCACAAGAGATTAAACCACAGAGCAGCCTTGCGGACTTCTAAGATCCAGAGGAAACAAGAGTGGGCAGAGGGAGAGTGCATGGAGAACTCAAAGTTTTCCCACTCAAAACCTCAAAAACACAAAGAACTCAAAATGTTTCCACTCTAGCAGCAGTTAAAAGCTTCCCAGAATGCCACTCCCTGCCCTGGACATCAACAATAAAGGCTCACTTTATTAGCTGGTTGCACACTGCTTTCCCAAAGGAAAATGGAAAGCCAACTCAAGATTCCATAGGTGATTTCAAAGTAGCCACCCAGAGGCTCTAGAATCACCTTACAGAATCAAGAGTGCTCCAAGTTAATAAGAGAGACTTTTCTTACCTCTTTCAGTGGCAGAATAAGTTTTGTCACCTGTCCCCTTCCTATGAACTTTCCAAGAATTTCATAGGAATCGTAACTCTTGTTTTTGCGCGCTTCCATGATCTTGGAGACAATTCCTTTCACTTCTTTCTCTTCAGCTACATTCCCAAACAACTCTTGGTTGAAAATCTTTGGAAAATAGGCAAGAGAATTGAATGAGAGAAAAAAAGCAGGTTCCTCCAGTAGCAACAGAACAATACTATTTTTCCCCACTCACAGAAAAAACAATTCTCCAGGTTTCCTACAAATCATGTCTATCTTTCCTTTGTCAACACAGAACATCCTAGTTTAGGCACACCAGATGAGAACACTGTTCTCACACCTCTCTGTTGTGTTGTGATATAAGGAATGGGACTGCAGTCAAATCAATACATCCCAATACCCCATCTGTGTGGCCAGCTGAGTTCCTGGGCTCTGTGCACTGCACTGAGTAGATGTCTGCTGAGTTGCTCAGCCATTTAGAGCACAGGAAAACACAGTTAGGTGTCTTTATCTTGAATCCATCCCCTCTCAGGATGCAGGGCTCAGGATACAGCCCCAGAGATACCTGACTTCTCTCTTCTCTTCATTTCTCTCTACAAGGGGGTCTACCGATGCCTCCTTCCTTGGCAGTACACACACAACAGCCTGGTTTGCCACCAAGTCAGAGACAACGTACACAAAACCTTCCCCTCCCAGAATATGTCCCAAGCACTTCATGATGCTTTTTCTTTCAGTCTTGAATAGCTTTTACCTCAATCAGGATATCTAAGCAGGGGTCCAAATCACCAGCATTGAGTCTGGTAGTAAGGCTCTTCAGTAACAGGTTCACAGTGAAAGTCAGCACATGGAGCTAGAGAAAAAGAGAACAGATTATGCTTCCAAACTTCTGCACTGACCTCTTTAATCGTACTGGATAGGGACACTCCCATACCAGAGACATCACAAGTCACACACTGCACTTGAGCACTCATTATAGGAAAAGAAAACACTGGGAGGATGAGAATCCATGTAGTGGCAACAGGAAAAGGTTCCCTGTCCCATCACAAACTCATAAGAGGGCTGGAATGTCCTCTCTCCCCAGTGCTCTTACTGATATATTTAGGCTGTTCTAATTGGTGCTTTCACTGTTACAGCAGCTAGAAGCTCATGCTACTCCACTCTGGTAATTCACACGAAAAATGATTCACATGAAAAACGACTGTTAACCCAAACCATGGAAAGAGGAAAGATGAATTAATAGCCTTGGGTGTGGATCTAGGAAGCAAGCCTTCAATTAGCATCACCACACACTCTGCAGTCTCTGTGGCAACTCCCCTCAGATATTGCTTAGCCCTCATGACCTTACTGAAAGATTTCCTCTAATCTTACTGGAACCAGAAATATGTCCTTCCTCTTCATATCTCAACTCTTCACTAGGAAAATGGCTTAGACTCTGAGTTCTTTGAGAGTACCAACCCTTATTTGACACTTGATATGGCATAACACAGACTCGTGTAGGCATTAGCAACAGTATTTACTTGCATTATACCAAGCTATTCTACCACTGCAAAACAATTTCAATAGCAATCCCTTTGGATTCTCCTCCCAATGCATTAAAAAAAGCCTACAGAAAGCAGAAGAGGAAGAATTTCAGCATTACCTGGTACCCATGGATGAGGGCAGACCGCATCTCCTTTAAAATATATAGAAGGTAGTGCACTCCCAACACTTCCATGATTTTAATGAGGGTGTTACGGGCAATGTCTCGTATTTCCTGAAATCTGTTTCTCAGAAATGTGCAGACTTTCAGTAGGATGCTGGAAACAAAGACAGACAGCTTTGTTCATCTCCAAGCAGAACAGAACTAATTACACTGCCAAGGAGGCTGCTTTTCAGGTCTGTTTGACAACCACAGCTGTACTCACAGCCAGCCTCACCAAGAGGTTTTATAAGCATAAACACACCTACTGTCCTTCAGGATGTTTTACTGATTGTCCTTTCTTTCTGAACATTATTCCTTCCCCAGAGCCCTGCCTCTGCACATTGATCCACAGCTCTGCTCTTAGGTAAGGATTTACAGAAGTCAAATGCTGAGGTGCAGAGGTGCATGTCACTAGGAATAGGAATTTCCAAAAGAAGTATTTAAGGTCTGTTAGGATGTCCCTCTTGACTTCAGCCATGTACATAACCACAACTTGAGAAAGGTGCCTGCACAATGAACAGCCCCACTGGGATTTAAGGAGCCCCACTGGGATTTACCTTGGTAGGTTGGCTTCCATCACTTCCTGGGGAAGACACTGCATCATTCTGACCATTGCAAAAGCTAATGGAACACGAACTACCTCATCATCATTCACAACATTGGATTTCACAAGCTTGTGCTCCTCGTCTCTTTTAACCTTTTTAAGAGAGCAAGACACAATGCACTTTTAATATCCAGAAACAAATCCTGCTTTTTCTCAGCAAACACTAGAAGAGGCCAGTATGGGAGGCTGCTATCCTCTGGTGACTGCAGGAAAAACCCAGACAGCTAAAGGACAGGTGAGACAAATCCCTGTGTTTTCAATACAGAAACTAGGCTGGTGCTAACAAGTGGCTGAGAACGCAAGAGGTTGGACAAAGTGAATCATTTCACTTGTATAGTTTGAGACAGTTCTCAGCAGGGAAGTTAAGACACCACATCCACACTGACCAGAGGTTCTGTCAGTAATCTCCATGACTCAGCAAAGGGCATGAAGCCTTTTTTGTGCTTTCAGATGGTCTCTCTCCAGTTGCGTCTATTTATTTTTCATGTGTTGCATTTTCACTGGCTCTAAAGAAGTATCCCAATCCTTAAAGTGGCAACCTACAAAAGGCCTTTCAAATGTCAACTCCTCACCTTTGCAACAATACACCTGTGCAATTTAGGCAAGATGTTGACTGTAACTGTTTCTTGAATGTGTTTGATCAGAGACTGAAGCTCCTCTTTATTTCGGGGTAAGAATGAAACAGGTTTTGGCACTTGTTCAACATTTTCAGATGGTTCAGCTGCTTGCTCAGGTTCTACTGCCTTCTCAGAGAGATTCTTCCCATTCTTTTCTTCACCTTCCTCCTCCTCCCCTTCACTCTGCTCCAGCTCCATGGCTTCTTCAGCCTCCACCACTGGCTCAAGGTCCATGGCAGCAGCTTCTATCAAGTAATTGCCAAAAGTACACGTAAATACAGGAGAACACAAAACTTGAGCCGATAATTGAGACTCTTGTGACAGCTTGGTTCTAGATAAAGCTCCTACCTATCACCGGTGACAGCAAATCAGCAATAAGCATCAGGCTTCTTCTACTGGGTAAAGAAGCTTTGGCTTGCTGGCTTCTGACAACCACCCCTCAGGGCCAGGTTTAAAGCAAAAACCACATTACTCTGTGTCTGTACCCCATAGCCAGCTTAGCAAAAGTCAATGTGCTTGAACTGTAGAGAACTGCCATTCACTTAGAATTGAGGATCTCACAATCACAGCTGTGAAAGATCCTCCTCCTTCACCCAAAGGTCTGAATTGAGGATCTCACAATCACAGCTGTGAGAGATCCTCCTCCTTCACCCAAAGGTCTGAATTGAGGATCTCACAATCACAGCTGTGAGAGATCCTCCTCCTTCACCCAAAGGTCTCAATATAGGTAACCACAATAGTGAAGAAGCTGAAGATACAACTTTGTCCCATGAAATGGTGAGAGAAGCAAGGTGAGGACATCTTTGCTGCAGATAACCATGAGAGCAGCCAACATCAAAGATAAAAAACTCAGGTGTGTCAGCAGCCACATGGCTAGGTGCAGACCTTGAGAACCAAAGAGGTTCTGGGCTGTTTTGGCTTACAGATGCCTGGAATGGAGTGGTAATGTGGAGATGATTCCCTACACCTCTCCTGACTTTATCAACACATAGGAGGAAAATCTGCACTGCTCCTGAGGAGACAAGTCAACACCAGCTTGCAGTATGCCCATTTTAAAAAGACAGGAGCAGCTGATGTCAGGAGTAAAACAAAATTGCTCCATTTGAGCTGTCTGAGGTAGTGTTTTTACAAGCAGACACAAAAAGCTCACCTTGGTTGTCAATAGTCACAAGCTGCTTTTCAAGTGTTTTATGGTCGAAGTGAAAGGCTTCTAGCACTGTCTCTAACAAGCTGCAGAAGGAAAACATGAAGAAAGATCAGCCCTCTGCACAAAAAGAAGAGGATGCATATACAAACACAACAGAAGAATCTTACAAGCACTTTTTGGAAAACATCAGATTTAGTGACATTGCACCATAAGGAGGTTTATCCTGAAAAACCCCAGAAAATAAAAACTGGTTACTTCTCAGCTACATGCACTCTGTGACCTATCTCACTGTGAAACCTCAGAGAGAGTGGTACTGGAGCAATGGAAGTGTCCCAGGGGCAGGGACAGCCTGACAGAACCGCTGCCATGCATTCAGTGAGACATAGGGTAAGAAAGTAATAACCTGTTAAAACTTCAGAGTGGCAGGCAGCAAGCCATGCCCACCTTCATTTGCCCAAGTCCACTCAAAGTCACCAATCTCTAATCTCAGGGAAGAGGTTAAAATCCATGTGATGCTCCTAAAAACACTGAATTGTGCCTAAGCAGTCTTTGGAGAAACCCAGAGCACATTGCTCACGGTACCCACCTGACTCCCAGCTTCGTACCGATCTGTCCCGTTTGCAAGACATGGATGAAATGCTTTAAGTGGTACAAATATGCTGACCATGAAAGATGTCGGCAGACAGCTCCAACAACTTCAACTGAGGCTGTTACCATATTTTCATGCTGCTCAAAAGAGAGAAATTCAGTTGCTGTTAGCATTCACAATGGTCATGTGTCTAAAGCATCCTTTACTCAAAGCAACAAGAGACAGAAATAACATCTGTCTAGTGGGGATGCTTGGGATTCAGCATTTTTAGATCTCTTCCTGAGCACCAAGTTAGGGAAAAAAATATCACAGTCCATCAACCAGATCTCCAGACCCGCTTCCTCTAATTTTTTCTGCACACATTTAACTTTTCTCACATACTTAAACCTATGGGCTCACTTGTGTTAAGAACTAAGAACAAGAACCAGTCAAGGTATCCAGCCACAAAGACATGGCACATTGCTGGGCTATGCTGATCACCTATAAACCCATTTAAGATGTGAAACAAAATGTGTCTATTTCTTCATCAGATTTTCAATCAATTCATTTTGCTGCCCTCTGGTCGAAGAGCTACTCAGTCACTCTACTGAGGGGCACAGCCTGCACTGCTGCAGGGGCTGGGTCCTGTGCCTGAGCTCTAATTGTTTCAGCTTCAGAAGAATATTTATGACAGAAAGCAAATTTGACACTTATTTGGCTTGATAGAAGCAGGTCTGCTGTTCTCCTGGTGGTGTGCAGGGAACTACAGAAGTGTGAAACCTTGCTTTTCAAAACCACGGGTGCAAAGTCTATCCACATGGACATTACAAGTAATTTCACTGGAAGTGACTAACAAAATGTCACACTCCAAATTTTAACTACAAAGCTGCTATTGATTTCAGATGTTTTCAGCCAATTCCTGCAGTTTCCCTCTAAATCCAGAGCAAATTGTATTTATTTCCACCTCTGTTACTAGGCGCAGACTATATTCTCACAGTCTGCTGTCAAAGAGCAACTAATCTCACAACTAAACAGGAAGACAGAAGTTTGGAGGCAGAGGGGAAAAAATAAGAAGCTGATTACAAAAAAAAAAAAAAAGACAAAAAACCCCTCAAGTAAAAAACTAAAACAAAACAAAAAAATCTAACTCAAACAGTTAAGAGATCAGCTTTTGAGAAGCAGAAGTTTAGGAGATACAGGATTGAGCCCAGACTGCATCTGCACTTTCCAAACCCTCTTTCTGCCACCAAAACCAGCACAGCACTTTTGTCTACAATGGAGACACTCATTTCACAAACATATCAGGTGTACAAAGAGGTTAGGTTTTTAAGGCGAATGGCATATAAGAAAGGTGAAAATATTCAAGTTGGATGCAGTCAATTAGAAGAGCCTACCTTAAGCATTTTTTCACTGAAAATGGCAGTTGTAGCATAAGGCATGATGTAGTTCTGGAGGGATTTAGAAGACAGCACAAGCTTTTCTTCAGTGAGCTGCTTTGCCAGTTTCCTCAGAGCTCGTGCCCTCCTGTGGATCTGAGTCAGACGTGGGAGACAGTGAATGAGATGGTGCTTGAGTCACAGCGAGCATGAGAGAGCACCTACATCCAGCAGTTCTGAAAGTGTCCCAGTTTGAGGTAATGGCATAAACATACTACAGTAATTTCCAAAGCATGCCTTTTTCCTCAAACCTCTGGGCTTTCACTAGCCTTTTGCCTCAAGATATTCCAAGTCAATGGCATTGTGGATTCACAATCATAAGACTGTGCTATCTTCAGGTGTTAGACAAGGGAGGCAACAGCAAACAGCAGTTGCTGCAATGAGATGCAAAGACCAAAGAAAATTACAAGTTAAAGACTTACAACTTTGCATATAACTACAGATACAGCAAAGACTCCCTCAGATTACATCTCTGAAAGCAGAAGGAATGTATTTTCATGCTATAAGAAAAACCAGATCAGGCTTTGTGTAACATTTATATTGCAAAGGTTTGTGAATGGGAAGGGGCTGCAGAGCCTCCAGACTGAGAACATCAGGGAGCAGGGCAGAAAAAATAGAGACCCATTCCATGCCTCTGTCAGAGGGATCTTCAGGATACTGCTGACTGTGGGCTATCATAAACCCAAGACATTTCCAGATAGAAACATGACTTTGATTCTCAATCACTCCTGATGATGTCCATATCCCTCTTTTTTGTAACGGTATCTAATGACACAGGTTCAATTTCTCTGCAGATAACACAAAGATGCTTTGCAAAACACACCCTCAGAGTAAGATGCTTTTGCTTGGCAGGGGGAGAGAGGCACTAAGAAATAAATGCCTGCTTTTACCTGCATGTGTTTCATGTTTTCAAAGAAGTCCATGTCAGGATCATGGCGGTTGGTCAGCTGGACCAAATCCTGGAATTCGGGATTTGTTGGGAATGTCTGAATGAGGCAGGAAAGCAGTGATGTGTAGTCCTGCTGGATGCTCTACAAATAACAAGCAGTGAAAGTTAAGAATCCCTTGGAGAGGCTGCTACACACTGCTGAGAAGAGCAGTGCTGTCATTTACAAGTGTTTCAGTCAAACGTCCTAATTCTTGGTAACAACAAATGCACCTATTATGGACTGCATTTAAATTAAAGCCTCCCCTCCAAAGAATGAGTTACAACTAAGAAAAGCTGAACAGCAGCAGAGAAACACAGTAATTTCTATAATTTTTTAGAATTTTATAAGGTTTCAAATGAAGTGTAAGTTTATAGTGGGCACCTGCACTTATCCCAGTACGGGACTTAGAGAACTCACCCAAAAAATGCCTCATTACCCTGAAGATAGCTGGAAATGTGTGATCAGATACCATTGCCTTACCTCAGTCTTACTCTTCAGACCCCTTCTCACAGACTCCAGGAGAGTGTGATGGATTAGCTCCTTGTACTCATCCTCTGTGTGGCTGATTTCTGCCAGTCGGTGGATTAAACTGGTCAAGCAAAGGCTTGCGTTGTCACTAAGAGCCATATCCCCGAGCTGAGGGGATGAAGAAATGGCACCACATGAGTCTGGCTATGACACCATCTTCTTCCCAAAAGCCTGGACAGAACAGGACCACTGGACACAACATAACGAGTCCTGTAGAGACTCAGAAACTCCTAAGAGCTTTCCTATAGAAGTTCTAGTCCCAAATATAATGCCCACCCTACCCATCAGGCAAAAACCTTTTAGATTTACCAGCAGGCCCATGCAACCAGAACTTGCTGCAACAAATAGAAAATCAACCTTTCAAGCCTGTAATGTGCCTTTTATCCAGTGCAAATGACCAAACAGTTCCAGGGCTCACTGACAGGAAGTTGTGCTGCACTGTATTTTCCTTTTGGGACACACAGATGAAAGGGTAACCAGACAAAACCTCAAAAAGGTGTTTGTAAGAATACCTAAAGATACTTTCTGAATGTTACATGGTGCCAAAAAACAATGGAAGTAAGTTGAAAGTTAGATTCATCATGGACACATGGTACATATAGCAAGAGAAGGAATATTCAGCCAACCTGGATGGTATAGAAGCAGTTGTGCATAACAGGGATGAGGAAGTCAGTATCCACTGTTTGCATTTCCTTGATGTGAGCTGTGATTGACTGAAACGCTGACAGACGCACATCGAAGTCGATATCATCCAGATGTCGCGGATCAAAGGCATTCACCTGAAACACAGCAACAAATTGTTAATGCCAAATGATAGAAACGTGATCATACCATATTGGGGGAAAAAGGGAGCAAAGAAACTGTGCATACCTTAACAACATCAGTAATATACTTCAACTTAGTGTCCAAGTCAGATAAAGCCTAAAAAGAAACATAGAAAACCCAGTTAACTCTTATAGTTGTTAAAAATTTGGATAACTCAAGGCTTACCACTTGAGACAAAAAATAAATAAGGCAGCAGCATTAGTCTTTCTTCTGTTAGAACCTCCATAAGAGCCTTTCTTATGTAAACTGGAGGATGTATGTTTTAAGTTCCTAAATATCTACACTGAATGTTTCCTGTGTTTTACTGCTAAGAAGTCATGTAAGTCACTTCAAAGTAATACAAAACAGCCTATTATAAACTGTGAGAGAAGAATACAAATAAAAATCATCTTCAGGATACTGAAATCTATTCTTATTTAATCAACATGAAGGATTTGTTGCAGTTTAAGTGGTTTACTTGGCTTCCCTTACACTAAAGATCCCTGGTGAGGCTCACATCAACCAGGCTGTAAGGCAAAACTTTTACAAATCTTTGTGCAGCTCATTAATTTCTATCACATAGAATTCTGTTATTTTCACTTCACACAAGAAGTAGATTAAAAAGGTTTTTAAAGTCATGTACAAAGATAAATACTCCTATTAGTTTGTTCTTGATCTCTTAGAACAAATTAAAAAAAAGGCATAGAAAGATGAAGAAATGCAATACCTGAAATACCAAGCACAACTTATTTCGAGACAGTTTGTTCTGGATGACAGAAAAAAGCTTTGCCAGTGGTTTGAGAAAGCTTGTAGGGTTTGAGCAATGCCTCAGCAAGTTCTGCACTGTCTCCAGAATGTCAATTTGTGTACCCTGAAAGAGACACGTAACTCTCAATAAGTATTGAAACCTCACAAGATTATTTCATTTTCTTGGGACATATTTCAAGACACAAAGTGAACACTGTTATACTTTTTTCAGATTAGAGATACTGAAAGAGAACAAAGAATTAGAAGGACACAATGAAATCATCAAATCTCTCAGAAGTACTTGTAACCTTTCAATTAGAAACAATACAGTGTTAAGACATGACTGCCAGCATGATAAAGATTTCTTTTATGTGTCTTTCCCCACGACTCAAAGGTCAGGAGAACTAACAGAGCTTTTAAAAGTAGTCTTTCTTGAGTATGTGAGATGAACATTAAGAGCACCATATATTTCACTGAATCACAGAATGAGTCAGGCTGGAAAGGACCATGGAGGGTCAGTTTGGTCCAACATCCCTGCTCAGGCAGGGTCATCCCCGAGCACATGGCACAGGATTGAATTCAGACAGTTCTTGAGTATCTCCAACGAGGGAGACTCCACAGACTCTCTGGGCAATGTGTTCCAGTGCCTGGTCACTACACAGTACAGAAGCTCTTGTATGATCTCTCTCAACACAAATCACATGTGGTCTCCTAATGATTCACAGATTTAAAACCCAAAAATAGTACTGCATACAGTTTGCCTTTCATCCTGCAGCAGGCTAATACAGCACTGCCCAGTACACCACACATACTACATACTCAATCACATGTATTCACACTGCTGTCCAGATGCTGTGGATTTGGGGTCCATAAAATCCACAGTGAAGAAGAGCAATTATTTCAAACACTGTAAGCAATTTGGTGGATTGACCACAGTGACAAAGAAAGTAAAGAATGCATTATAACTCCTGCAGACCTTCCCCATGAAAAGGGGAACAGAATCAGTCAGGGCATTGGCACCTCTAGGTGAGTACTGCACATCAACATGCAGTGGCACCATGTTGTGAGCAGACTACAAACACATAAAGACTTGACTGCAGGCTAATAATGAGAAATGGTGTGTAATCAACAAGACTTTTAACTGTATCTTAAACAAACAAACATGCTTTGTTAAAAGAAAAATGTATGTTTAGTAGGGGGAGGAAATAATTTTTACCTACCTGCTCCATGTTACTCTGATAAAGGAAAGGGAGGAGAAGGCTCACAAGCACTGAATTCTGGCTCTTTTCTTGTATAAATTTGCTGATCCTGCAAAATTGGACAAGGTAATTTACTCTCATATATCATTTCAATCACCAGTATAGAGCAAAGAAGTCTGTCAGCAATAGTGTTATTTCACAAGGCTTTGTGAGCCTATCCAGGCTAACAGAACATACCTACCAAATTCACAGTCCCAGCCTAAGCACTCAGTTCCACATGACTGCAGGCATTTCTGCATCTTTTTCTACCCTCAAGAGACATTAGGTTTGAGTATCAGCAACAAAACCACCTAGAATCAACTTCTGAAAACTTATCACCTCAGCAACTTGCAAGGTCAATGACAGATCCAGGTATTTACAACTGTTGTAAATTTAAAAAGTTTGAGAGATGGCGTTTTTTAATTTGGAAACTATTACAATACGTATCTTTCTTCCTCCCCCCTTCCAGCTTTTTAACAGTTTCAGGCTCTAAGAATCACTTACTTGGAAAGTATACTCAGCTCTTTGCTGACTTGAGCTCTGTACTTCTTCTTTTTCACCTTCTCCACATTTAACATTGTTTTGCTGAAGTACTGAAGTATGGCAGGAACATGAGGCAGGACCAACCCGCAACCTAGGCTGAGGGGCTCTGTAAGAGATACAACAGCTAGCAACACCCAAGAAACTCTGCTGCAAGAAATAGAAGGGAGATCCAACCCTATACAAAGGGGAAATTAGGGTAAAGGAGGCTTCATTAGTGGAAGAATAAATAAATGGGAGCTATGAATGTGCAGGGCAGCTGGTGGCTGGAAAGAAGCACCAGCACTTGCTGAGACCAAGTCTAACATGCCTGAGATGGGATCAAAGAAAGCACACACCACTCTCCTCACAGATTTCAGTAACAGCCCTTGTAAGTGTTGGTTTATTGGAAGGTACCAAGGACATTCCTCAAAGGTAGTAACATCTCCTAAAATGACTGGAGCATTTGTAGACATGGTTTTCTTTATTCCACCACTGACCTCTTGTGTAAAATCAAAGCTGCCATAACAAGGGTGTACACTCCTTTCCACCAGCTTAGAGTGTTGCAGGTGAAGGATGTCCCCACAGCATCAAACACAGCACGCTACTGTTCTGTCTACTAACTCTCAAAGATGCCAGGCCTTTCCTGTCAGGGAGCACAGACTAAATATCGAAGTGATACAGGATCATGTGCATACAGGAAGGGGGCCTTTATGTAAAACGTGGTGTTAGGCACGGAGCCAAGTCAGCAATGTAATTCTTGAACTTGTATCAGTCAAAGCTTCACAGACAGAACAGGTCAGCATTTCCCTCTTCATAAGGAATCTCTCCATGCTCAGGACCCTGACACTCAAACATGGATCTCATCAGTCATCAAGCAAGCAGAACTTTACAGTTCTTGAGCACAACAAGACAAATTTGTACATTGATGTTTCCATCTTTGCCAGGAGGTCCTCTTCCCCAGCATTCTTAGCCGGTGTGGACAACCTCACCATAATCTAACACCTCCATCTCAAGCACCCAACAGGTCTCTCAGAACTCTCAGGCAGGCATACCTTCTGTCACGTCTCCAGTGGCCATGACAACACAGTCAGTCACGCTCAAACTGGAAACCTGCTCCGTGGGTTCAAAATCTGGGCTGTTGAGAAGGCTATCAGCAATGTCCATCACAAGGTTGGATGTGGCCTCAGAGAGATTCTTGGCTGACAGCACAGCAAACACATTTGTCAGTATATCACTCTCTGGATGATCTGGCTGCTGTTTGGCCAGCAAAGGGAAATACCTGAGAGACAGATTATAAAAAGGTCCACTGAAAATTAGGTTCAGAATTTTCAGCTTATAATTCTTTTGTGAGAGAAGCCACACAAAATATAATGACTGTCTTCCACTTCAACCAAGAGAAAAGTGCACAAAACCCAGAACAACAGTGTCATGAAAAAGACAATGAATGGAGGTTGAGAGGTGATCAAGTCCCTTTCCTAATCCTTTCTCCACAGCCTGAGTCTCCTCTTAGTCTGCTCCTAACATAGTGATACAACACCATTTTTAACAGAAGTTTGTATATAAGGTCTTCATGCCTACGAATGAGGGGTCTCAAAAGAAATACCAGATACTTCAGCAAAGGAAAAACAGTGAGTCTGTGGAAGAGGCAAAAATCACTCAAGAGAGTTGAGCCGGAACTCCTCATAGTGTTTGAACAAAAAAAAGCTCTTTTACAACTTTCAGTAACAGACTCTCAGGTCACAAATTTTATGCTGAACTTTCCCATACTTTTTCATAACATAGGAAGAAAAAGAGACTCACAAAAACATGAATGAAATTATATATTGTAAAACTGACTTCCCACCTCAAAAGACTAAGAAGTCATTGGTCAAGACAGACATATCCTAAGAAGTCTGACCTCCTCCTCACCTGTGACCTAGGTATGGCCTGCATATGTGCTTAGTTATTAATATATGGAAAAAGCAGCCTATTTAAAAGTGACTTCTTGCATAAACTGGAAAGCTTCCTAGTTTCTTTGACTGCTATCAAAAGAGTAAGAGTCTAACGGAAAAAGAAAATATTGTTTTGGACACAATTATTCCCAGCCTGTTAGTGTGCTATTTTTTGAGTTTTATGTATTGAGAAGTACTTAGGCTTTTTGGCAGAAGAACACTTACCTGGGGTTCTTACTCCAAGTGTGAATGAGTTTGAGCAGAAAAGTTGGAGAATACTGACTCTCTGAAGCCAATCTGCAGACCTAAAGGAGAGAAAAATCAGATACTAATCCAACATAAGTAAGTAAAGCCACTTTAAAACCTCATCTCTAATGAAGACCTCACATTCTATAGTTCACCTTTTTTATAAAGTAATTTCAACCTTTAGTAATTTCCCAACTTCCTCAATATTTGTCAAATGACTCCTTAGATCATCTCACTCCTGTTTATACAGTATTCCAGCTACCATTTTTGCCCTTCCCTTGAAACCAGATTACCATGATGCCTCCCATTTGCCACAGAGACTTAGCAACCTCTCTCAGACGTAGCTATGAAATCTTAAGCACAGCACCCAAAACTCACTCCTCCCACACCTCCTATGCCCTGACTGCAGCACCTGGTCTGTATCTCCATGGCCTCACTGGAGAGGCTGGAACATTGTACTGCATCCCATGAATGGGATCCCCTAACAGGGTTCTGTGTCCACAACAACCCCGCATCAGAGGTGCCCAGCCTGAGCCACACAGAACAGCTGCTGCTATTCACGACTGGACACAGGCTAAGGTGACCCAGTGCACCCTCCTCTCTGCCACTCCACCACCCAACAGGCTCCACCCAAGTCAGACAGGTGGGTTTCCACTGTGACCACTGCCAGGCTGTTGGCAGGGCACCACTAGTGAACGCACAGGCAGAGCGGGCTCCAGCGCATTCAGGGGCGGCAGGCGGAATGGTGCAGGTGGGGTTTGGACTAGCTCAGTTTGCTCAAGACCTGAGCATAACAGAAAAGAAGGCAGGTCTGAACATCATAGCCAGGATCTTAGAAATCTTCTTCTCCTGTCCTAAAGGCTGGTAATATTATTGCCCTGCATAAACCAGAGATTTCCTGAATGATATACAATGGAGAGTAAACCATTAATCCAATCCTGCAGGAATGCTGCTGTGCAGGCTAACAAGCCTCTGCAGTAAAATCCTGGGCTATGAACAACACCAAACTCCACTTGCAGGTTCAACAGGCATAAAACAATTTGCTCTCTCCAGGACTTTTTACACACCTCAGTTCTATAGTTTTAAAAAAGGAAAGCACACAAGTCAAAACGATTCTTTTGCCAAAACCAAATCTTCACGAAGTTCACCAGAAAAGACTCCAGAGGGAGCTTCTGGATTGTGCTACCATCCAAGCTTCAAAACTGTCTGTCTTCCTGACATATGTAAGGACAAGAGGCATTCCAACTATTTAGTAGCAATAGTACATCTTGTTCAGAATTACTCAGAATTTGCAAACACCGTGCTCCCTGAAAGCTTTAAGTGCTTTGCTGACTTAAAGCCTGAACTGCTCTGGAACTGCAATAAATGTTCACTGCTTTTCCCACGTAGCACCCTGGCTGTAGGAAGATTCCATGGACAAACCAGGAACACGCACTTCCCTGTTGCTCAGCCCAGTGCAACACAGATCTATATGCACTGCCTGGTACTATGTTATCTACTGTTTGTCCACATAACCATAGAACACATCACATATTGGTACTGGTAAAGGAGAGACACAGTCTAAGAGTAAACAAACACAATATCTAGAGAAGCAGCTCTGTAGTTTCACAGACTGCACCAGTGCTCTTTAACAAGCTTTTCTGCTGCTAGAAAGTTGGACACTTGGATACCTCAGCCTCTGTGGAGGAGCACTCTTGGAGTCAGCCCCTCTTACTCAGTTAACCTTTTCATGGACACAACTGCTTTTAGAGCAGACACAACACAGCAGCTGGAACAGGCACTACCTGACAACCCCGGAGCCACTCCACTAACAAAACCAGCACAATTTAAATTTAAATTCTGTGTTCTCTCTCCATCTCACAGCACTGCATTTTCCAAGCTCAGAGGTGATCTGAATTTCTCTGATAAAAGCCACAAGCCTGTGTTTTGTCACTGTGCTCATGTGGAACTCTCAGCAGGCAGGCACAAGACCACATAGCCCACTGACAGACCCTGCTGGGTCCTTCCTTTCCTGCAGCAGCATTCGTTTCTGCAGTCCCCTACCCAACAACTGCCACACAGAAAAGCAGTAAAGTGCACCTAGAAATGACTTGTATTATTTAGTTTCCCTGAAGCATCTAGGGAAGAAGTATGCTTCTGTGATTAAAGAACAAAGAAATGGCATCCATTTTATTCAAATGAATTAATTTCTACTTTAACCTGTGACTTGATTATTCCAGGACTAATCAGACATGAGCCAAGTAACTGGCCTTGCACAGACACACTGGGATGCCAAAATCTGTCCAAGGCCACATCCAATCTATGGGTGGACATAGCTGACATGATGGACTCCAGTACAGCTGGAGTTTTCTGCATGGTACATGTTTCAAACAAGTTATTTGGAAAAACAAGAAATACTTACCTGAGGCCATACCACAGCATGGAAAACTGCATCAATCTCTTCCACACTAAAGCTGTAGGTCTCATAATCAGAAAAAAACTCTGCCACAAGCTTAAGACCAAGACGTCTCAAATTCTTCAGTGGATTAATCAATCTAGGTTGGACCTATAAAAAAATCAACAAAAAACCCAACCCCGTAAGACCTTAGCAGAACAACTACTAACTACGTGCTCTGAAATTAAATCCAGCAATTGATTGACCACATCCAGATACATCCTTTGCAAAAACTTCTGTTGTCTCTTGTAACTTGTTCATGGTAGCAATCTACATCTCAGAGTTGACCTAAATTTTTCTAAAAGGGGCCTGCTTGTTCCTGAGTTGAGTCAGTTACACAGGACTCCTTCAGCTCATAGAAAATCCATGCCGATACGTTTAACTCAGTAGCATCTACCCCTTTTGGACATAATGCAGAAAGCTACACCACAATTAATTAGATTTCCAACCTTGACACTTAAACAATTCTGTTTTACACTTGAAAGGACCCAAATCAGCTCTCCAAAGTGAAGTTGCACACTGAGATCTTCTGGGAAGAAATCAACAGATGACGGGAAGGGGGGAGGAACAGAGAAGGGAAGAATGTGAATTATGTCTTCCAGCAGAGTAGGGTGGGGGCTATAGCATTTGGTTACAGGAAGGTGCTTCCTGTACCCATTTAGTGGTTATGTTCCATAGCCTTTCTTGGGAAAAACATTTCAGTAAGGAAATTCATGCACTGCTGCATTCTGACTCTCCTCCCTGAAAGGAGTCTTGACCTGAGTAACCTAAATTATTTCCACACTGTGCAATGCAGCTCACAGCATGAGCACAGGAAGTAGCTCCACAGTACAGAGGTAATGAACTTCAGTCTCAGGAACAACAAAGCCACATGAGAGCAAATAAAAGCCACTGTCTGATACTTTTTTACACTGTCTGGAGCTTTTTTGGGTCTCCAGTTCATATCATGATCTACCAAATAGAATCCAAAATCACGGGTAAAAAAGACTAAGAGGAGATGGTGGAAAAGGAACCAATCAAGCTCTTGCAACAGGACCTCCCAAGCTATACTAATGGAGTGCAATCAGCTTCCAGGTGGCAAATGAACTGTTTGAAAGCCCAAAGAAAGCACAAATCAGGATACTATTGCTAATAGTGACCTCCAAGTGAAGTAATTTTGGGTTTCCCGCTGTTCAATCACCGTAAGAGTTCTCTGAGATCAAGCCTTTGAGAGGATGAAGAAACTCAAGAGTGAATGCAATCAGTAGGAAATGGTAAATTAATAACTTGTCTTAAAGTGGCCAAAGTTGATGTTTAACTCTCCAGGCAGTATCAGTCTGCAATAAATTACTCTCAAACTCCAAGAATGTCTTCTAATTATTAGTCAAGATAAACAGATTTTTCACACTCTTCCTTGAGCTTTTAACAGCCCCTGGGCTAATGAAGTGCTAAATTAAGTTCAGACAAACAACACTGTCACTCCTGACATTACACAACCATGACAGGATTACTGTAGCAACTCTGGCAAAATGTGGCTTTCCTTGCAGTTAATGAAGCAGCTTTCAGAACTCCCATCTCCTGTCCTCATTGAAAACATGTAGGCATAGGCAATGCACTGCTGAAGTCAGAGTGTGGGATGCTGATGTCCTCAAATTTGCTCATCCTCCTCATAAACTAAGACAGTTACAAGGTTCTGTGCAGCCCACAGGCAACTATGAGATCTTGGATATTGCCTATTGCAAGGACTTGCTTTGTTTGATGAATTCTTTTCAAAGCAAATTCTAACCTCAAATGCTCACAGCTGGGTCTTGGCAAGAACATGCTCATGGTGACAAAACATTCATTCCCACTTGCTCAGCTATCATCTCGTAATTCCTTTCAACACCACAGAGATCATGATGACTGTGCAGTTTGCTTGTTTCCCACCTAATATATGAGCAGGCTCTGCACCAGGAAGACAGAAACGCCTGGCTCAGTGTTACAGTTTCTGAGCAGCTGCCAACAGACTCCAAGTAGCTGGACCAGGGCTCAGGGATTGCTGCCCCCCTGTGTACAGGGCAGCAATAAGCCAACATGCCCCACTTTTAGGTGCAACCAATCCTTAACAGGATGTTTTCCTCACCTGATCCCTTCTGCATGTACAGCCATTGCTCAGCAAGGGAAAAAACATTTGCAGTGCTCTGCAGATACCTGGCTAAGACCCAAATGGTAACACTGGATTAGTATGACTACTCCTGACACAGAGCTGAAGATGCTTCTAGTGTGCTGAAAGCATGGCTGGTAGCCATGTCCTTCCTGTGTCCCATGACAGGGGACACTCAGGGTAGACAATCACTGTGATCATCCACAATGCTGAGCTTCCCTGAGGTTTTTTTAATCACTGCAACAAAACACCTCAAGGACGAGGTTTGTTCTAACGTCTTCAGGCAAGGAACTTGAAACCTCTCCTTCCCCTGCTCAAATGTTTTATCCTTGCAGCCAAGAAACTCCATCTTTAAGGCATATTTCAACTTCCAGCCATAAAATCTTGTTACATGTTTACAACAGAACATTTATCTCTCTCTCATGCTCATCTCTCCACAAAACAGGTAGGAACAATGCAGAGAGATCGCCTCCAACGCTCTCTTCAGTAACTCAAACAAAAACACAGTTCAAATCAGTTTCCTAAATACATTAACTCTGCCTGCACTGCTTGAGCCACTTTCAGACAAGCATCACTGGCCTCTATTTTGACAGATTTCTAATTGCTAGGCTTCACTCCACAATGGCATTCAACTTATCTTTACCTGAATCAGTAAAGCTCTGTTTATTTGTGTAAGCTCAGAGGAGGAGAGAAAGAAACTTAATTTACATCTTTGTATATTGTTTGCATATACTGTACCTTCTCTCTTTGCTGAAGGATGGAGGATACCACTGCAGTCATGCAGAGCAGAATCTGCAGAATTTCAGGCAGGTAATGCTGGATCAAATGTCCCATGTTTTTCAACACAACTTCAAGACCGTTGAAGAGGCTATGCTGACGCCCAAGAGGCAGGACTTTAGCTAAATCCAGCTCTGACATACTTTGAAGGACTGCAGTCTGGCAAGGCCCTGTGATAGGCAAAGGAACAGCAAATTATCTAGGGAGGCACCATGAAGACCCCCACTACCAAGAATGTTTTTTCAGTGAAAAATAGTGGAATTTAGCCCTAAATTACAGTTCCTC
This sequence comes from Nicator chloris, assembly GCA_013400495.1. Taxonomy (NCBI): domain Eukaryota; kingdom Metazoa; phylum Chordata; class Aves; order Passeriformes; family Pycnonotidae; genus Nicator; species Nicator chloris. Next base: position 61,669 of record WAAE01021255.1, read on the forward strand.
ACTGTCAGATTTTTAAATAAGAACAGCTGCATCTCCATCTCTGACACTCAGATGTTTCCAACTGCTACAGAATCAGATCACTTTACAAGCTCTCTCTTACTGCCATGATACTCAGGCTAGCCTATGATACCAGCCACTACCCACTCCTGGTCTGCTACAGCTTACTTGCATAGCTGTGGCAAGTTGTTCAGTTTTTCTGACCTTGGACAAGTAAAACAGAGCAATTGTGCTTTGTAAGGAGAAACTCAGGGGAAGCCTAGTCCTTACCAAGGGTTTACTTTCATCCTTTCAAGGCATAGTTAAGAGACAAACTGAAGCACGTAACAGTACTAAGCATATTAATCCTCCCACATCCCTACAGGTCAGGAAATACACACCCCCAGTTTCTATGGCCTACCTACCATTACTGAATTGCTTCACAGCTTCAAAGAGTAGATCCAAGAACATCCGTATCTCTTCTGGCTGTGAGCCGGCCAGAAATCGCAGAACGATTGACATGCGAGTGCTCGCTGAAGACTTGCCCTGTGTTTTGCTCCCTGTTTTGTTTCTCATTCTGCCATAGAGAATTCTTCAAGAACCAAAAAGAGGTTGCATTAGCTTTCAGCAAGCCATCTGTTTTCCAGCCTCTTACTCTGCAGGAGAAACTCAGTTTAAAAATATTCTTTAGTGAAAGTTCTTCCTTCAGGGTCTCCACTGAACTACTACATATTGTCCAAAAACATCTTAGTGAAAGATTAGCTTCTGCTACTACCATGGAAGCTCTGCTGGAAACTTCAGGTATAAAACCGGTTACCCTGCAGGACAATTTGCATCACTGCAAATAGCTGGCAACACTCAGTGCACCAAAACAATGTCACAGGTCTCTGTAATCCTCAGTAGAAACAGTATAACCAAAATGCTGTTTTTAAAGAAAACACCGTTTGCATAATACATTAGATAAAACTGTTAATAAGGGAACCATACAGAATATCACAAACTAAGTCATCAAACTATACCATTATCCATGGGTTTATCTCAACTGTTCAAAACGAGAAGCAGCATTACATCTCTCTGCTCATGGTACTCTGCCATGAAGCTTTTGAATTCACACTTCAGAACACACCTCATAAGAACAGGGATGAGATCTGGTCGATGCTCTGCTTTTACTACTGTGGTCTCCTCAGAAATACTGAAATGGACTATCTCTTCTTTAAAGCTCTTGTCCTCCAGTAGCCTTTGCAAGTTCTCCCTGAGAGTATTAAACATTATTTGAGGGCAGGTAGGGTTATAAAAACAGACAGATAGACACACAGATGCATCTATATCTAATTACCTACCTATCTATCCTTGCTGTATACAAAATATTAAAGTACCATTTTCTCACCCATTTATAAAAAAAAAAATTTATAAGCCAGCAAGTTCAAGCTAATTATGTAGACAAGTAAGTCCTGGACATATTCTGAAGAAACTATTTAACCACAAACTAGTTTTATGCTATCACTTTCTTTGGGTGGTTATAAATCGTCAGTACAAAAGATGTCTTTGCAAATGATGGAACTACTATCACTACTGACACTATTCTGGGACAGAATGGAAGTGTTGCTATTTTTTTCTAAACAAAAAAGAGACATTGATCAACCTCAAGACCTGATTTCCTCTCTTTGATACATGAAATAGAGTTGGTTAAAATGAAACTTTACATATTTGTATACACACAAATACAGGACCTCAAATAAAACTGACCCCAAAGCAGGCTTCTGATAGGACAGCAGGCTCATGCATCAATGCTAAAATAATACAAAAGCTTTTACCTGTATGGCAGAAGATGAGGATGCTTGTATGTCATTATACAGTCAAGAGCTATTCTCTGTACGTTCTGGTCTTGATGAGACAGTAACTGCAAATAACAAAAGAAAGAAAATGAGTCCCTATCTAGGAGGCAGAAGTGCTTACTGAAAATAGTGAAACAACCCAAAGGCTACAAGCTCAAGCAGGTTCTGGACTAACTTATTCAAATGGAAGCAGAATGTATGTGTTGCCAGTATAAAGCCAAGATGTCCATGCACAACTCGTAAAATAGTTGCTGATAGTTCATATATACTTTTCCTTCCTATCTACGTAGGACAGTTATAATATTTGTTTTTTCATAGTTGTCTTTTGGACCACTCTGAGTTTGCATTTATCATCAAAACCAGTTATCAGCTGTGTATCTAAGAAGACTGGGTTCAAAAGCAGACTACCCAAACCATTCCAAGACATCTGTAGTTCTTTCCTGTGACAAACACAAACTACTTGGAAGACCTGGTATGCAAAGTCTCCCTGAGATTCGCCCTCTCTTGAAGATGACTCTTCATAACCTAGGCACTAAACAACACCAAGCAGTGGTCACAGCACCAAGACTATCTGAGTTGAAAAAGTGTTTGCACAATGAACTTGGGCACATGGTTTGATTCTTGGGGTGTCCTGTGCAGGGCCAGGAACTGGACTTGATGATCCTGATGGGCCCCTTTCAACTCAGCATATTCTGTGATTCTGAGATTCATTAGGACAGGGAAAAGAAGTTCAGAAATACAGATCATTTCCCCAGGCAGCATCTTTATCAGTTCTTCAGTCTCATACCAAATAGCACAGGCATGTGTCATCAAAGGTCGCTTTGCCATGACGTCCCTATGCCAGGTGGACACACCAACCGTGACAATGCATATACTAAGACACAGAAATGCAAACAGCAAGTGATGAAGTAATCTTTCTTCTTGTGCCAGGCTGTTCTTCCCAAAGGGATCTGACCTTTACACAACTGTCCAATATTTTGCTAAGAACACAAGCAAGCAAACACATGGATCAACTGTTTTTCTAAGCAATACTTTGAGATAGACTGAAACGAAGTGGATGTCTACTAGAGATTCTCAAATTCAGGGACTAAGGAATGGAGCTTTCAACACCCACAGCTTTAGAAATCACAGACTGGGAACAATGAGAGCAAACCCCAATGACTTGAACAAATCCACAAACTGGGAACAAACACAACTCTGTAAAATTAAAAAATGAAAAAACAAAACCATTTTAAGGATTGTAAAATAAAGACTTAGAAATCCTCCTTGAAGTTATACTTTTGACAATTCTTTCAGGGAAATCCCTCAGAAAAGTATCAAGCAAATTGAGTATTCTTCAGGAAGAAATTCCTTTTTAGATGCTTGATGATCTCTTGTACATACTGGCCATAAACTCTTAATACATAAAACACTACAGGGCAAAGACAAATCTCCTTAAATCTTCCCCAAGCTTTGGATTCTAAATCCTCCTCCAGATCCTGCAGGAAGTAAAGTAAAACAGATATCCTCTGCAGCCACTCTTCCACCTTGCCAAAGACTGCTACTTGTCTGCTGTCAGATCTGTTTGCAAGTGCCACTCCTGGTAACCTAAGCCAGGTATCTTAAGCAGGTCTTTGCCTAAGGGGCTCATTTCAAGTGATGCCTGTTAGGAAGTCCTCAAGGACAGCTCCTTTTTCAGCTATCACAGCTGAGTTCAGAAAATGACAGGTTTCCTCAGTATTAGCCACTGCACTCAAATAAGAAAGAGTTTATTTACTAGTAGCAATTCTAAAAGTCAGCAAATAGCCTCACCTGGGTATACAAGGCGTTCAACTTTGGCTCCAGATACAATGCACGAGGATTTGAGAATTTTGAGAAAACTTGTAAGTGGGCTATTAGTTGCCTGCAAAACAACACAATTACTTTGTAAAATATCCAGGAGACAAACAAACAGGGAACTTTAATGAAAATTCATCAACAAGACAGAAAACAGAAGACAACACAAGAGGATCCCAAGTCTTCAGCATTATTTCAGACATAGCAAGAGGTGTCCTGTTCCCTAAGCAGCTCCTTCCAGCTAAAGAATGCCTTTACTTCAGTAGCAGTGGGTAGGCTCAGTTTTTCTCATGAGAAAGGGGTACAGTCAGGATGCAGCTTACTTCTCTCTGCCAGCTCAGCCTAGAACACCAAAATTCTGTATTTAGCTCTTTGTTTATTCACTTGTCCATAACTGGTGCCCACGTTGCTCCTACCAATGTGATGGGCTGCATTCAGCCACAGACTCTACTGGACTTAACACTAGGCTGCAAGGACAGATGGGAGTCTGTTCCTCTAGTGCTGGCAGGGTCACCTCACATCTGCCCCACCTCCTCTTCATGGAAAGGAACAGAGGATAAGGAAGGTATGAGACCTCCCCTACCATGTGTGCTGTGGGACTGGGAGAAGCTGTCCTCATTCAGCTGCTCCCCCTGCTAATTTACACTGAACTCTCCAGACACTTGAGCTGGGCCACCCTCCTCCATGGCTGGGCACAGACAAGGGACGAGTAGGACGCCTCCCAGGAACCCCACAGGGCGCCCGGGGCAGGTGTGCCCTCCCTGCTTCAGCCAGGCCTCCCGGGACACAGGGTGCAGCCCCACCAGGGAGTCCTCCCTGGCACAGGCCTGACCCGGGAAGGGAGGTCACTCCACAACTCATTAACACACCCCCGGTAAATCTTTTATGCCTTTGTTACAGCTATCGGGAGCTAATGTTTCCACTTCACTGCATGGATGTTTTGAGATGGAGGCTGGGAAAACAACAAATTATCTTGGACTGTCACTGTATTTTCATTGCTGATAATTTGCAGATATAAGCCAGAATCTGGGAAAAAAATGAAACACCCATAGGACACCTTGGATGAAATGACACTTTAGGTCACATATCAAATACTTGTCTTGCTCCAACATATAGGGTGATATTTTGAAGTTCTCTGTCATTACAAGGGCCATCCTTTGCAAAAGAAGCGTCAGAACATAAACATTCGTGCTGTATTTGTACAGGGTATTTGACAGAGGTCATGACTGGGGAGAACTCATACAAAGAGCAACTTTCTCCATGTATTCAGCACTGCAACAACAACATTCAGCAACTTGCAGCTTCAGTCTACCAAATAAAAACCTTGGTCCGTAAGAGGACAAGATTTATAATGGGCAGGAAACAGCAGGATCCCAGTATTAGAATACCTATACAAATAGTCTCATTTTTTTGAAGTGTTTGGCAAGGCCCACTGTTTTCAAAGACTAACTGATATACACAGAGAAGCCAGGGAATTCAGGTGCAAGAGTCTCTGAAAACTTCAGAATAGCTTCAGAATACTATACATTTTTTGCTTGAAGTAAAACACACCACAGACTGGTCAGCAGGTAACAAGATAATGATAAAACCTGGGCAATGTAGTTGGAGTTTTAGTATTGTAGAGGCAGAATTTCTGACTTGTAATCTACTGAGAAATGATGGAGCACAAGCAAAAGAAGAAAAAATAATATACAAAACATAATATACAAAAACACAGTTTGTATCTCGATGTGAGCTGCTGAATCTGCCCTTCCATGAAAGCACTAGCAAAAGGGTAAACTAAAAATACTTACTTAGCAGCAGCTCTTCTTGTTTTCTTTTTTGATACTCCTACACTAATTGGTTCCCCTTCTTCCTTTTCTTCTTCCTCCTCCTCCTCCTCCTCCATAGCAACATCATTCACCTCTTCAGCGGGTATTTGTTTTGCTGCTATGGTACCACTAATTTTTCTTCTGAGATCCTGAGATGGAGCCACTAAGGAATCTGCTGGGTAGTACTCATTTCTGTGTTTAAAAAAAAAAAAAAGGAAGGAATTAAGAAGCATAACATTTTCACTTTGGGAAAACACTTTGGTATTCTGTGATTCCAAATTAAAGCGTGATTTCGTTAAAGAGGAACTTTATTTCCACTGAAATCACTCCATAACTGAGTAACGAGACTGTGACAATGGCAAGTCAATGAATGAGAGACTGAGCAGCAGAGACCTACTGGAAGTCTCATTTCAGCCTTCTTTGTTTCTAACACAATCCACATTCCAATTAAACGGTTATCTCAACTGGAAACAGACATGTCATCAGTCATGCATTCAAGAAATAAAGTCTGTAATGGGATAGCCAATCTTAAAGCTCAGCAACACATTGAAAGCAATGTGTCCACTTAGCTGAAAAATAAATCTTACTGACCGAATGAATCTCAAAAGAAGTGGGGAAAGTTCCCTTGACCGAGGCTCCACTCTGTCCGGAAACTTATCCAGTGCTTTCCACAGTAGAAAACGGTAATTTGTGTGGTCCAGCCGTTCAGTGCAATCTGTTCTACTCCTCAGCTGCTCCAGAAAGACAGTCCCCACCTCTCCTTCTGGCATCTTCTCACTTTCTGTTTCAGCAATGCTCTCCTCCTGTTCATCTAGTTCATTTTGTAGCTCCATTTCTACAGAGGAGATAAGAAAATCTTTTCAGCTTACTTCACAATCACTAGTAGCAAGGAATCCATCCCCCATTACAAAAGTACATTTGGTGACACGCACCTGTTTAGAGGCAACTGTATTTAACACTGACTTGTAAGACACACATTGCTTAGAAAGCATTCTAGGATGCTTTGCAACTCTGGCACTTCTCAGCTGGGCTCAGTTCCCTTGAATAACAGGGAAGTTCACAAATGGCTGCATACTTCTGACTCTGTATTGAAAAATTAGATTGCATATGCCCAAGGGTAAACCTCAAGAGCACACACAAGAAATTCCACAGAGCAGGAAGATGGTCTGCACCACTACACAGGTTTTGTCACTGTTCCTGACCACTCTGAGCAGTACCAGCCTTAAGCAAAGATGAAACTGCTGCATTGTTCCACACAACCTGCAACTCCTTGCAACGAAGGGGGGCTTTTCCATCTACTGCTTGGTGTTTAGGACAGGAGACACAGCTTCTTCCCAAGCCTCTCCACTCCTGCCCTGGACATGATAGTAGTACTGGTTCTGAACTCCCCCATCACACATAAATTTGGGGCACATGAAAAACAGCCACATAATTCACCATAAGCTGGGTTACTATGATAACCATGCCTAGGAAAGGTGACTTACCAGCATAGGTAGCAGCCCTCTCCAAATGTTCATACAGGACCTTCCAGAACTGTTTATTCTCCATTTCCTTTGCGTGAGAACTAACAAAGCAGAATACAGCATGAAATTAGAAGGAGGATAAGAAAAGGCAAGCGTCACTCAGCAAGTTAACAACTACCACAATCAAAGGCTTTGATCACTGCTTTAATGTGGCTGTCCGGACATAGGACATCTGCACAATGCAGCTGTAGCACCTCCTTCTCTTTCCTCATGGATCCCAAATGTCAACTGTTATTAAAATAATCTGCTTGTATCCCATGACTTCAAATGAACTCAAATTGAGTAAAAATGTTCTCAAGTTTTCTACTGACTTCTGTACAGCAAGTCATATAGAATCAAAGGAAGAATTACCATGGATGTATCTTTTGAAGAGCTGATTTAATTTTTTTTAATTAATTCACTGGTTTGAAAAGTAAAATCCCATCCTTTTTAATCATACAACAGAGGCAGGGAAAAAAAAGGAAGATAAACTCATACTGAAGGGAGCCACTCATTTTTTCACCATGATAAGACTTCCCTGCTCTTTAGTAGGATTTAGAGGTTTTCCAGTAAGGACAGAAAAGTTGGCAGATGAGGAAACTGAGACTTCTTGTTCCTTTAAGCATTTGTGAAACATGAACCAGATTGTGCTACCACCGACTAAAAACTCTGATGCTATTTGACTGTATTTGTTGTAAGTTCCCTTTAAAGTAAGGAAAATCAGGAAGTAAGTTGAAGAGTCTACACAGGTTGACATTTGAGAGATCAAATTAATTTCAGAAGGTCTCACATGAAGGTTCTCATGCACAAATCTCTCCAAATTGGACATTTTTTACCTCAGCTTCTGTTCACAGAGGAATGAAAGGCATGTCCTATGAGACAACTATGGATTGCAGCATCCAACTGCATATACTCACGTTATAAGTTCAATTACAGGATCCCAGAGAGGGCTGAAGTTAATATAAAGCATTCCTAGTAAGTACCGAAGAGGCACCTAGAATGACATACAACACCTTGTTGAGATACACAAAACAGTAGTTAAAGACCAACCAAGCTCCTCTAACCTTTCTTCCTCTCAAAGAGGAAACTTTGATCAAAGAAGTTCTTAGGAGTGCTACAAGAGATGAAGGAAGTCACACACATAATCATTCCTTGTCTCATAGTTTCATGTGGAAATCTAGAACCCATTTACTGTAAGCTACACTGAGATCCCATAACTATACCAAATTAACATGAATACGGAAAATCCAGTTCAGCACAGATCATCTGGACTGTCTCTCTCTCCAACTTCAGTGTTGCCAGAGCAAAATGAGGGACCTCAGAAAGATGAAAGCTTGCCCAGAGGAGTATTCACTGCACTAGGCCTAATAGCATGTCCTCCAGACTGGCTCTTTGCTGAGCTATGTGGAGAAGGAGTGACCTAAAATCCTTCCTCATGGATGTCAGGCCCTCCTTAGCTCAGCAGCAGAGGAGATTCAACAGTCACAGGCATAAAAGACTTTCCTGCTGAAGCAAGATCCTGAAGTGAGGTCACCAACAGCCAGTGGAAGTCCTACCAATGTTCAACCACACTGAGGACATGGCAAGGTCATGAGTTTAAATTTGCTCACAACTCGCTTCTCCCTGGAATAATTTGCCTTCCTTTCCACGACATCAAACCCAGATTAATCTGACTGTGGGCCATTTATCTAGATACCACTGTTGTTCTACTAAATACAGTACTCCTGAGGACAATGGGAGCTGTGATCCCTACTAACAAAGTGCATTTTCTAAAACTTGATCTGGGAGTTAATCGATATTTTGATGCACTCTCATTAAAACCTCTGCAATCCATGTGATGGAATAAGAACATTCTCTTGGAATAAAGGAATGTGACAACTGCTTTTTGACAATAAATCCTTACCTCCTGCAAAGATCCACTTGGTACTGCGGGCTTCACGATGTCATATCTTAGTTTCCTCAAATGGAGAAGTTTCTCTCTGTAATCATTCACTGTTGCTGGCACAAGTTCTGCTTGGAGCAATATGGCAAATACTGCCTGGAATTCCTCTGTGCCATCACCCTGAACAAACAAGTGACATGAATTCTGTTAGAGTGCCTTTATCTCACTGAAAAGGACTTAAAAAAAACCTATACAGACTCATGGCCATTCTTGACAAAAGAAAAAAGTCAAAGGACTTGCTCTGGTTGCCCCCATTTAGGCACACATCTGAGAACACCAGGAGGTGGGGGACAAAGAAATAAAACTGGAATGTGAAAGCACAAAAGCAGAGGACCACCTCTACCAGATACATTTTGTTTCTGCAAAGTGAACAACATTTCACACAAAACATGAAACACAGACAGCTTTGAAATGTTAAATGAAAAGTTTTAGCCCTACCTCAATCTGTGCAGAAGGTGGATTATCAAAATGATTTAGAATTCGAATCGTCAGCAGCCGGACCTATTCCAAGCAGAAGCACATGTCAGCCAACATACACTGACACATACACACCTACAGAGAGGTTAATGTCTGCTACAGCACACTGATTTCACTAGGTTCATCTTGGAGCTGAGAAACAGACGAACTCCTGTAGTCTGGAAGGCAATTTGAAGTGAATGCATCATGTTCCTGCCCCGATTTACCTCTAGGGAAGAGGCAAGGCTGACAGGGCTAACAGTTAACCTCTGTTAACTCATGCCCTATTGACACAGGTCTAAGCAGACACTATGGAAGTAACAGCTTTAAACAGTCTCATGCTTTTCCTTTCAGACTTTATCATTTAACTAAGTTTACTTATGTTTTATTGTAAAAATACAAATTACTTTGCATGTGTTCAAAACAGCAGATTACCTTAGAAACACCAGTGGAAATATTAGGATGCAACTTCTCAAACAAGTCCATTTGGTTCCCTCGGGAAAGGGGTTCCTGGCAGCCACATAATGCCAGCCTCGTGTAATAGAGATCAGCCAACAGCAACACAGAGGGGTCTGAAGGGAAAGTGCTAAAACAAAGGATGATTTTATTAGCATACAGAAGGCACTGCAACAACACTGGTATTTAAAAATAAGGCAGTAGTGATAACTACAACATTAAAGGAAAATTCCTTGATTTCAGACTCTGCTTACACCAGCAGGCCAGTGAAGTCAGATTTCACCAGCACAATGACTTGCAGCTGCAAAACCCATGACAGCCCAAGAGGCATGAGATTCCTCCTTCGTGTTAATCACACTTGTCAAGCTGAGACTTGCATGCTGGACACACAGCTGCAGAAAATAAACCTGTATACGTCACACGACGGCTTCTGCTACTACCCAGGTGCTCAGTCAGTGATCAACAGAAGAGAAGTAATCAAGGCTTCAGGTGAGACCCCAGGAATCCTGTCTGCTCACAGAGAAACTTCCTTCTGCTACCTTACATCCCTTGCTTCAAGCAGGTTTCACATCCCCTGCCCAGAGCTGGCAGGAAAGCATGAGGCTAAAGCTCGCTGCCAATAATTCCTGCCTGATCTGGGCAAGTTGTTTTATCTCCATTGTGCCTCAGACATGAGCACCATAACTTCCTAAATGAACAGGATGTTTTGAAGCTCAAGCCACCAAAGACTTGGAATTGCTAGAGAGAGATTAATGGTCTTCCTAAATCCCTTCAGCCAGACACTTATTTTTGCTAATTATAAATTATATAGAGTCAAAATAAATAAAATGGAGTATACAAAATCTCCTCCCATTGTAGAGGAAGTACAAACATGTATATGTAAGGACATGGTGGAATCCCAACACCAAAAGTAAACTCAGGCTTTTGACACAGATCAGAAAGTGCTGTTCCTGTCTCTTATCATTATAATGTAACACAGAATTACCAAGTGTAGCAGTACAAAGTAAAACTGGAACCAATTTATTTGACACACTACCCTGCAGCTAAGAAAGCACCAATTTGAAAAGAAAATGTCATTGAACAGGAACTACATCTACCTTGTTCTCCAAAAAAAGTGCCTACAGCTTTGCTCCATTACATAACCACCATACTGAAGCAATGTACCAGCATAACAGAATGGGCAGCACACAAAGAAACATTTAACCAGCTCCTGTATAAAGGTGAAGTCAAATTTTTGCCCTACCAAGGAAAACCATGAAGCACCACAAAACAGGCAGAGTTTACTTACGTCACCAAGCTCTTGACACGCTCCACAGGTAACAAATGGAGTACTTCAGCAGACTCTACCAAACTAAGTAGAGTACTTACAGCTTGGCAGGCCACAAACAGGTTTCCTGGAGCAGAGAAAGAACAAGAACATCTTGTAAATTTACTCAGCTCTCAGCGACTTGTGCTTGTATGGTGCTTGCCCATCCTGAAAAGGCTGGAGTCAGAGAAATAAGGTAGCATATGGATCCCAGAACTGGCATGTGCATTTTCTAACCACAACACATAATCATAACACATAAAATAAGTGCTTCCCTGGCTATCAAAGTAAGTGCCTCCTCCAGCAAGCCAGCACTGAAAGCTGTGACAGCTCCCAGTTTGCATGTTCCCATCTGTCCTAGGGTGACTTTA
>WAAE01021256.1:0-28958 GCA_013400495.1 Nicator chloris
CTTTTATCTATTTATAGCATAAGTAGCTCTGAAATATTTTTTTAGACTTCAGCAGATCTTTGCCCAGCAGAATAAAAGTTTCATGTATTTTTTGCACACAATAAATGGATTCTTCATATTTCTTCACATTTCAGGAGCGAGGACAGTGCTGGCAAACCACAGTCATGTCTTTCTTCACCAAATATGCAGACAGCAATGTGTATATCATTCTCAGGGAAGAAGAAGAAGTTTTTGGTTTGCTAGTGTTCTGACTGGTAGAGAATCAATTGAGAATAGGAGTGTAAAATACATGGATCATTTTAGGAGAAAAACAACAAAAAAAAATGAAACACAATGTGTATAAAAATATTTCACTGCACATGCTAACTAACAAAGCCCTAACATGCAGTAAAACAGGACAGGAGCATCTAACCAGCGGCAAATTTCTCTGAATTACAGCAGTTATTCTGTAACAGTAATAGAGCTAGAGCTGTTCAGACCATATTTATTCCACACCTCTGATGAGCTCCAAATCACAGAGAGCATCAGTCAAACATTTTTCTGCTCTGGCTCTACTCAATTGCTAAACCAGTTCCTAATGAAGCATTGCAGCCAAGTGCATCCAGCGCAACTTTTGTTCCTGACACAAAATAGTCTGCAGTCATGCTTCAAACCCATGTGGCACCAAAAGAAGAAAAAAGAAAAGGTAAAAAAGAGCATTTGTTCAAGGCTATTTCAAACCTTCCATGTTAAGAGCTCTCTTCCTTGAGAGAACAAGCAGCGAGTTCTTTATACTCTCTTGGAAATAGTGAAACTCAGGAGCTGCTTTCCTACAGTCTCCTGAGAGGATTTTTTGTAATCACTACTGTATTTTTTCATCTTAGTTTTTGGGGTAGATCACATTACTTTTTCAAGCTGTGATTCCTTGAAATGTATCTCCTTGGGAAAATTGAATCTGTGTGTATTCACAGTGCTGCAGAACCCAGGAACCTCAGGCTTCCTGGATTTAGGTTTACCATGAAATTGAATCAAAAACAACACTGAAAACATTTTTAATAATTTTATGGTGTGGTTTTTTTTAGTGTGTGTGTGAATTCCTATGCATGTATGAAGGCATACAGGAAAGATACTAAAAGGCAGAAATTATACTTGTTATGTTCTTTCTTTACCATCCTTCAGTGTTGTAAGGTCCCAGGAGTTAGGTGCACTGAAGTCTGGCAATTCTCATTCATCTTTAACTGCTCCTCAGCAGCTGTCTAAGCCAGAGCAGTTCACAGCATAGGTGTAATTTCCTGCCATGTTTAGCTGTTTAGATCTATGTTCTATAGTGTGTCTGGCAAGTTGAACAAGCTAGGAATATTTAGAGATGTTGTTCAGCTGTTTGATTGCAATAATGCCACTTCCCTCATCACAGACATTTTGATTGGAAATCTGCAGTAAGAGTCACAAAGGACAATGTTGATGTAATTAGGATGCTAAAGTGACAGTGGCAGAATGTTAGTTGAGCTGTGGGAATGATATTCAAATAGTGGGTTTCATACTCTGTATTTACCACCAAAGTACACCTTCAGACTTATGATGCACGACAGCAAACATCTGCCACCCTTATTACGGAGAAAGCAGGGCTTATTTTTCAGGGAGTACCAACAGCTCTCAAAGCAAAAGGCAAAAACAAAAGGCTTATCAGTGAAGATCAGGAAAGGCCATATTTGTGCTTCCCCTATCTTTTTGCCCTTAGAAAAAAAGTCTACCCATTACCCTATCCCAAGCAGTTGTTTGGAATTATTCTCCTTAGGAGACTTTTCCATTAAAGTTAAAGGGAGAGGGCTAAGAATTGCCTTCACTGTATCATTTACTTATTAATCTTCCCTTGCTCTGCTTTATCTAAGTGATTTTCTTCCCTGGCAGCTAGAGTAGCAATAACTTTAGTGTGTTGTACTCAGCTTGGTAGTAGTTGTAGTCCATATCATTCTGTGGTTTTGTTTATTATGATGCTTTTTGTGGCATCACAACTTGACCAGTTTGGAGTATAGATATCTTGATAGCTTAGTGGTCATATTTATACTCTGACCAATCAAAAGGAAAAGTTTGAGAACAGTGATTCCCCATTACCTACACATATCGAAAGCTCACAAATATGTATATAAACATACTAAAAGTGGCATCCAGTATGGAACCTCACTAAAGAGCAGAACAGGACCAGGTAGATGTTGGGCCAGATGCAGGCTCTGGATCAGGTTTGTTGAGGAACATGGGAAAAAGCAGCTTGATTCAGAGCATCATCACTGGTCACAGTGCTGTCACCTGCGGCCAGAGTCTTCCTGAAGGTCTGAGAAGCAGGACAGTGAGGAATCTGGGCTCAGCAGCAAACAGAGCTGAACACAGACAGAACAACATAAAGCCTCTTATTTCAATTGAGGTATTTGCATGGCAATCTACACAAAGCCTGCAATCACCAGAAAATGCTCAGAAAGTGTGTGCAATATAAAGAGTTATAACCAAATTCATGGGATTTTTAATTCATGCTCGTTAACTGGGTAACGATTACACCTGAAAGTGTCAGTGATTAGATCCTGCAGTCATTTTTAATTTGGAGTGTCTGCTGCTGGGGTAATGAGGTCTAACTCTAGTTATGAATGAGTAGAGTGAGGCTGGTATGAAATGCTTGTAAGATTAAGAGCCTACACAAAATATCAGGGGTGTAATGCACCCTGCACCTTGTCTCCATGCAAGTAACTGTAGCACCCTTAGTGGGAACACTAAGGCATGGAAATTAATTCTGCATAAAAAATAACATAGCCATGATTCTTCAATTCTGATTCAATAATACAGAATAAATAGCACAGTAGGACATAAATAGAGTATGTCTTTAACAGAAAAACAACTGTCAAGAAACTGCCTCTGTTCTGCCAGCTTTACTCTGGATGAGTCTGGAGGTCCTGTCTTTCCTGCATACTCTTGAAGTCTTAAGGCTTCCAGTTCTTTAATATTCCTTGTCTGACCACTGATAATCTTTCCCCTTTCTCCTAGGAACAGTACACAAAGAAAAAAAAATGCAACGCTTCGAAGTTCTTTTCTCTCAGACTTCTCATAGATCTTTATTCCACCAATTTCCATGTATGAAATAATTAGTGTTGGATTAACATGCTGGGCCCTATCAAGAACACTCAAAGGTCTGCTAATGTGTCTTAAAATATGTAAATGCACAGTAAAAAAAAACACCAAAAAAACCAAAAAAACCCTCTAATTTATGATAAAGGATAGGAAAAGACATTGGCAGTATTATATGAAAACTTCTGTGGAGTGGTTTGTACATTGCTGGAGCTGACAGATTTGCCTAGTTGTTTCTAATTCTGAGAAATTGAAAGGTTCTGACATTGGCCCAAATATAAAAGGAGTAAAAATGAAAACATAGTCAGAAAAATAATGAAAAGGGGGAGGTAGAAGGAGAAAAATAATGGAAAGGCATTTAAGAGAGCGGGTCCATCTATGAGTCAGACCATGATATCTGAGGTTATAACCATAAGGAGACTCAGAAGCATTGTATATGTGCATGTTCAGACACAACCCTTTAAGGCAGGTCCTATGACAAAAAAATCCCTGAGAAAATGTTAGCAAACTCAACTTTCCCAAGGTAGATTTTTGTGTTGAGAAACTGATAATGGAAAAGAAAAATTAAATGTTTTGTGGTCAAGTCTCTTTGAACTTTCACAAATCAAAATATAGTTTTATGCACAATGCATCAAAAATCATTTGAGAAGCAGTTTATGAAGAGACAATAGGGAACAAAGGACACAGTTCATCTTGTCTAATGAAAATAAGAAAATAATTTCCACCAGATTTTATAGCTTCTGTCCAGTAAATCTGAGGTTTTCCTCCACTGTCAGAGAACAGGTTATACACTGTAAGATTTTGGAAAATGAATTGTAAAAAATTTACTCTTAACTTCAAATAATCATAGCAGTGGAAAGTTTTCTGTTGTTCCTAAATTTTGTAAATCAATTTGTTCCAAAGCTAAATTCTGATCCACATTTTCCTACATGCTGTTATTTTTATCTAATTTTCCTTATATGCAGCAGGTAAATAAAACAGGGATGCAAAATCTGAAAGGGAAAATAAATCTAGCTAGAGTAATCATATTATCAACACATCAGCTCTGCAAAACTCTGTCATGCTTCCTTGCATAAAATGACAATTTAAAGTATCTTTCCAGAAGTCTCATGGAGGTTACTATTCTCTAGTTAGGATTTAAAAAATCTTAGACAACCTATTTGAAGTCTCCTAGTGAAATACTTGCAGTTCAGTTCAGCATTATATGCCGGTTTCAGAGATGCTGAAATGTAATTTATTTCATTTTACTTTCATCAGCAAGTCAAGTTCATCCATCCAAAGCCAGCTTTTCTGGATGCACACATTTCATTTGTTATCATTTTAAGTAGCACAGGCTGCAGTCAAATTCCAGTATCTGTCAATCGCACACAAGTACCTTTAAGTAATCTTTTACTTTCTATTTAAATGCTTACACCATAAACATTGAATAAATGCTTGCTTGGCATTCAGACAAACAGCTTAAAGCAGAAAAACTGCCTTTAAACTGTAGGGAATTTTATAACTATTTGATGAGTATCTGAAAACTCTATTTCCCAGTTAATATTAAATTATTTGGAGTCTATAAAAAAGTATTTGGCACATGTAGTTACACCTCTAAAAATCCAAAGTAACTCAGTTTCAAAAATTACTCCTCTGATCTTCATAATC
This sequence comes from Nicator chloris, assembly GCA_013400495.1. NCBI lineage: Eukaryota > Metazoa > Chordata > Aves > Passeriformes > Pycnonotidae > Nicator > Nicator chloris. Next base: position 4,738 of record WAAE01021256.1, read on the forward strand.
TTTCTCTTCATTTGTTGTACCAAATTCTACTTACGTTTTAGTCTTCCCTTTTGACATTGCAGAGCATAATTTCAGAACAATAAATAACAAAACCAGATGCTAAGGTGTTGAACATGACAGAGGAACCTGAAGAACTCAAAAAATAAACAGAAGATATGTAGAAAAAGCCTTTAAAAGGCTTTATTTGAACATGTTCTTAGAATTTTTTATTATTTTTTTAAACATGGTCATAAATCTTAGACATCTGTATTGGCAACTAAAATTAATCCACTAGAAATAGCTGGTTGAAAACAATTATGTTTGTCTTATTCATAACTCAAAGAACAGAAGACTTGAAAGAAACTGGCTGTTAACAAAAAAGAAGCTGATAATTGTTGATGCTGAAAATGCAAAAAGAGATGGAATACAAATGAAACTTAAATTGGAATTTAAGAATCATTTATCTTTAAAGCTCTCTATTCATCTGAGCTGTATCAATAAACATGCTTGTTTGCTTAATGGGGAGTAAATTCACTTGATTCCCCCATGACATATTTCACCAGAATTCTAGTCTGAGTGACTGCCTTCTGTTTCTTGCTAGACTTTTGCAAAAAATCTAAAGGCAGATTTGCAATCTCCAGTAATTTATACAGAGGTTTCACGCATCTCATGCCGTAAATAATTTTCAGGATTTCAGGATTCAGCCTGCTGCTGTGTTTCCTGCTGAAATAATTGTTTCAGAGCAATATGTTCTTTCACGTCCTCTCTGACAAAGGAGTTAAGGCACAAGAAGAAAGAAAAAGATTTTATTTCTTCTATAATACTATTACCTGTCTCTACTTTCTGCCTCCTTTTCCCATCAACCCCTCCCTGGGTCAGTGCCCCAGTGAATTCAGCGCTCTGTTTCCCTCCTTTCTGCTTGCCAGGATGGCAGTGGCAGTGACCCCATTGCCTTCTGCACCCACTGGCTGTCACACTGCAGCACATCTCATAAGGACAACACAACAGTAACACTTCTCTTTGGGACACAGCCTCCATTCAGGGCCAGCAGCTTGGGCAGTGGTGCCTAAACACTCATAAGTTCATCTTCTGTGTGTGTGTGTTTGCATCCTACATATGTAGAGAGGTAAAGGGTATGGACATAAAGAAATATAAAGCAAAATTGATAAATTACATTTCAGGGAATCTAAGGAATTAAGTATGCTACAAATATCACATAATTAGCATGTGTATATATATATATATATATATAAAAGTATTCATAGAAGTATGTATTTATAAAATGTTGCAGGTGTGAAAACTGAGAAACACTTCAAAAAGGTGATTAAATCTTTCCTGAAGTTACAGATTGTATGTGGCACTGTATGTGTCACATAAGGGACGGTGTTTATTATTTGTACTTTGTTCCAATTTTTAGATTCCCTGTGCTCTGACTTACATCTCTCTTGCTGTCTCCTGAGTTGCCTTAGGATTTTTATTTCTAAGTTAACTTTAAGCAACACAAAGGAATAGCTTTTGAGCTCTCTTTTTTTCTCTTCTTACATGTCGCTGCAATCCACTGGAAGAACAAAACTCTAACCGTACTGAAATTAATAGGTTTTCCAGTGTTTCTGTGAGCAAGATTTCATCTCTGATAGTTCTTGTCTTTCAGCAAATCCATCTTTGCTGATAGAATTTCAACCATAGTTCTGCAAAAGCGTTGTGGTTTTTCTTATTTTCAAGATCAAGGGGTAGTTGACTTTAATCTGATTAAATCTTTCCTTTCCCTGTACTAATTTACCTCAATCAGGAAGATTTGGATGTGTTTTCAAAGAGTTGAACAAAGATAAACAAAGATAGATTAAAAAGATATCTGATCTAAATAAATGTGTTATGACTACCTTCTGGTGAAGTTTGTTTGGAGTAAAATATTTTATCCCATAGATTCAACAGTTTCGATGCAGATTTAAGTAATAGTTGTCAAATACTTTTTCAAATTTTCAAGATATTGTGAAAATTACTTATCTTTCCTGGACTTTATTTCCTCCCCTCTTTTACTCCACATAAAGCAGTTTCAGTAATAATTTTCTGACTGTGCTGTGATTAAAACTTTATGCTTGCAAAAGTCCAAAGGATTCTTTAGGGAAAGGAATTTCAAAAGCGAATGCATTTTTATTACTAGAGCAGCATTTATTTTCCTTCTGTGGTTCTCTCAATTGGTAGGTTTGAAAGTATTTTATCAAAGGAAAGCAGTCTCACACCACAGGTATCTATGAGACAGAAAGTGATTAGTGCCTAAGTCAAGTTAAAGTCTACTCACTAAACTCAGATTAAACTGATAAAAGAACCAGGAAGCTCTCTACACTTGGTTCTATGTCCTGTGTATGAGACTTGTCAGGGCATCAGCAGGCTCTAATTGCCCTGGTAAAACAGTGCTGTCCACCAGACCAATGTGCTTGTCAGGGAAATAAAGATTTCCTAACATTGTTATTATTGCTTTTGATTAAACTTCCTTTAGGAAGACTTACAGTAGACATATATTCTAGCAGAAATTCCATTTAATTTGGCTGGGAAGAAGGCTTTGTGGTACTTTAGTATTTGCTTTGTGTGACATTTGACCACAACTGACCATAGAGATCAAAGGCTGCCCTCAACAATCACCACGTGCTGGCCATTAGGTCTGGTTGTCAGCCCAAAAGCTTCATTAGGGTTCCTGGAGCACCTGCCTGATGCAGACAATCTGTTGGGCACCTGCAAGTGCAACACACCACAGTGAGAGTCTGCCCAGGACAGAACTGGGATGTATCTTCTTCCATCCTTCATCAAGATACCTCCAGTGATCTAAAGGACTGGGTCCTTCCTGGAATTCAGAGCTGGGAATCCGCTCTTGAGAGCAGGGATCTAGTCCCTTCCTTTTATGAAGAAGTTAGGAAATTCCACCTTTTGAAACAGAGCCAGAAAATTATTCACCCAGAATAAAGACCAGTTTTTGTGGTCTTTCCAACCACGGAGATTTAAACCCCCTCTTTCACCTTCTCTTTACAGGTTTGTAAACTGCATGGGAAAGGAAGCTGACTCTACCTTCTACTGATGCAGATGTACCCCCTGGGCATAAATCATTTGGGAGTCAATAGGCAGGAGACAGAAAGAGGACAAAAGAAAATAGTATTGTCTTGATTAGCAACTAGGCCTCCAATGAGGAGAAAAGGATTGCTCACCTCTATTCCTAAAGCTCTTCACACATTGTAAAATCAACAGACGTTGTCTAGGAGCTAGAAAACCTTTAAGGAAATTGAAATATCGAGCTCTGAATGACCTCATGCTGAAGAAAGATTCGTATCTAATGGGTCATAGCTGCAATTTCTGTATAAAGGGACTCCATCCTCTGCCTGTTCCCTTTAAATCCAAACAAACAAGAAACAGCTGTTACCAGTGCATTTAAGATGGAGTCTGCTCTTGTAGGCACACCTGTATCCTTAGGGCTGAGAGCTGGGGTAATAGCTGGTTTATCGATTTTGAGTGGCCCTTCCTCGTGAAGAATGAGCCCCTTCTGGGGATGTGCTGGCACCAGGCAGCGAAGAGCACAGGAGTCTGAAAGGCAGAGGGTCAGAGAGAGTTTAAGCATGACCAGCACTAAAAGACAAATGAACAGCAGTTTTCAGGGTTGCAGGGCTGCAGCATGTCCCCTGATCCCTATTATTATATTGAACCTGTTTCTGGTTTGGGACTTCTTAGGGTTTGGCATAGCCTTATCAACCAGGGATTTAGGTTCCTCTTAACATTTTTGTCATCAAATTAGTCCTACCCACATTTACTAAACTGAATTAACTGCATGTATTCTCAGTCTGTTTGAAAAGGCAACTGCTTGCCATCATTTTTTACACCAATGTCCTTAAAGGAAAGGAATACAGAATTAAGTGCTGCTGACCTCATATCTAGATCCCTTTTTTTAATCTTTTACAGTTCATTTCCCTTGCTCTTTTTCTTTCTCCCTGTTTCCTCCTACCTATCTCTGCAGCTTTGCTTTAGAAAGTTCCTTTCTGAGTAAGGTTGCTGTATAAAGTCTTTCTTGCATTGTAGAAACAAAGGAAATCTCTTTCTTTCCACTTTTTATGTGCCTAGTTTTAATAGGCAGTAAAGTCGTACCAGAGAAGGACTATGAACTGCTAACCTTAAGATGGGAAAGACTACTTGGCAAGTTGTATTTCTAAGACACAGTAAATAATTGTGCATTGAATTATTACTGTAGTGGGAAAACCATTAATTCACTATGGAATTTTTTTCTCTATTAAGAGTAGAATAATGTATGACACTAAAATCCAGTAACTGAACATTAGAATCAAGTGCAAATTGAATATTAGAACTAAACTTAGACTGCAAACATTTAACTTCTCTTTTTAAGATGCTTAAAAGGAAGACAATAAGCTAAAAATGGTAAAAAAGCTTGAGGTTTTCAAAAGAAATATGATCTCTGGACTAACTGTTGGTCTGCTTTGCACCATGTTTTGTCAGCAGCCTGTGCAGAATATTCTTCATTGCCATGTTCTAACCTTGAGTTGCTCTCAGAGGCATCAATGTCTATGTTAACTTGGACAGCAAGCAATAAAAAGAAAACATCACCTTAGAACACATCGGTGTTTGCAACTACTGGAAGATTTTTTCAGGCATTTGTTCCTTCAGCCCATTCCTCTCGTGTATTTGCTGTTTCTTCACTGAAAGACTTCAGGTGTTTTCTTTTCTACAGAAAAAGTCTCTTCAGTGACTTTGTTAAGCTTTGTATTTCTCAGCTTGCTGTACTTGTAGCTCCAGCTGCCTGCTCTTCCTTTTGTTATGCACACAAAGAGACACTCCAAGAAATTAACAACTGCCTTCTCTCAACTGCAATTTTGTTTTCTCAGAAGAGTGTTCAGTTTGAGAGGTTGAGGGATTGTTCGTTTTACTGGTTTTATAGTATGCACTATCTAAAATATATATTGTTTTTAAAATATGCTTTTATTCTTGTTATATCACACTTTGGGTTCTGGGTGATTAACTTTTTGTTTCAGTTTGTGTGCATGCATATGTTTAAACTTCTTATTAGGAAAGTTCCTGAATTTACTTTTTGTGGATCTTGCTCTTTCTCCCTGTGTTTGAGTTAAAAGGCACTTGTATCAGATCTTAAAAGTCTTTTGCTCTTGTTTTCAGTGTCCAAACTTTACAGTATATTATGATCTATATAGTGAATTACTAATCTTGCTCCAGCAAGAGAAGTATTTCATTCAAGAGTCTTGTTTTATAATCACCTTCTATCTTACACCTAACAGCTTATTCTTTTGAAATATTTGGTACTACCAACACGAGTAATCTTGAAAACATAGCTGTTGGTGCACAATCAAAATGATTGGTGCTGTTTTTCCATTCTTCCAATTAGTGCTAGTGTCCTTAGACACACAAGTGCTCTACAATCCATCACTTATTTCAATTGCACATTTCCCAGATGGAAAATAAGCAGCCATTGTTTTTGACACTCAGTATATTACAATATGAAGGATTTGTATTCTCTATGCACAGAATCTAACCTGAAGCTTTGAGTCACTGGTGGGCTTTTAAGAAAGCTGGATAAATGAGGAGTTCTGCTTAGACAGCTAGCAGAACTTGGATGAGGATTCTTGGCTATCCTGAGTCCTCTTGACCAACACTTCGTTACTTCTTAGCTCAGAATAGTCAAGGAACCCAATTCTGTTGATTGTATTTGTAAAACAAATGCCCATCCTTCCATTCTGTGAGGGGGGAAAGGTCTCATTTGCAAAGGGTATGGACATATTTTTTAAAAAGTAAGCCTATAAATTATCACCTCTCTTCTCTGTTAATGTAGCAGTAAATGACATTCTCCAATTCAGTTACAGAGCAGATTGCAACTGATTTGAGCACTTCAGTAGCTTTCTTTTCTCTCTAGGGCAGTTGTTGTCTCACTGGCAACTAGAATCCATAGCACAGAAGATTTTTCGAATTAAAGCAAGAACATTGACCTGCATCCTAAAAAACCAGTTATATCGGTACAGATCCCAAACCTAGAGGTATAACGAGTCTCTTAAGGAAAAGGTTCTAGGCAAGCAGAGAAGTGAAATGTTAAGCAGAGATCAGATTATGGGGAATTTATCATATTTCTTAAAGGCCTCTCGGGCTTTCTTTCCTGGCTACAGAGATATCTCACGACTTGTGTTGCCACTGGCAAAATCCTCAGATCCAAGAAGTTGTATCTGCAAAAAAGGCAGCATTAAATCTCAATTAAATTTTTTGAGCTAGCCTATGCAGCAAGATACAGCAGTGTAACTACTGCACCTAGCCTCTACTCATATTTATACAAACAGCTGGGGCTCAGAGCTCCAGAAGCCTTGCTTTGCCACAGAACTCATATACCCTAGAGTAAGTGTTCAATATTGTAAGTAGGCATCCCCTGCTTTTTCCTGATTCTGATTTATCTTCTTCAGAGAGGGAGGAGTTTTTACACTATACAAGGGACCTACATATTAGGAAATCAGTCAGATACAAGTGTGAATTTTTTGATGGGGAGTTTAACTTATGTGCACAGGAATGCCTATGTTTCTTCTCCTGCCACTTCATGCTCTCTCTCTGTTTGGCTTTGCTCACATCATTTTCACAGCCACTGTGAGTTCCTCAGGGCTTTCTGGTGGGTGGGTGGCCACCACAGACACACAGTTTGTGCAGGTATGTTATTGATATTTCAGCTGGCCGGCCGCAGCATTACAAGCCGGTCACAAAGCTGCTGAAGAGCTCTTTCTGCAATTCTGGCAGAATCAGAGAGAACAGCAGCTTGCTGTTCCCAAACCACATGGAAAGAAGGGAGGAAGAGACCACTTGCTTTTGGAGCGCTTTTCTTTGATCAGCTTCATTTTGTGCAGAGCCTTTTCAGGGCTTTTGAAAGAGGCATGGACTGGCTTGTGCTGCATAACTAGGATGAGCTTTATATTCAGGAAGATAAAAAGCTCTTTCCTGACAAGGCAGATAAAATCTGCTACTAAGCTACAGTGGTGAAGAACTCCATTTTCTATACCTAGCACAGTATGGAAAGCCACCACCCCTTCCACAGATTGCTGTTGATCATAAACTAGCTGTGATGTGGACAAGCAAACGTGGAAGTTAAGGTAAAAAAGGTTCTGTCTGCATGTTACCAAGGCTGGCAATGCTGCTGAGGTTCTGATCACTTTGCATGCCCTTTACTTTCCAGTTGTGCCAAGGGAAGGAAAGGGTACCTCCTGTACCCTCTGCGACAAACTCAAAAGCTCATGATTAGAAAGCAACGCTGCTGCCGTGTGGAGTGTCCTGACACTAACTCCGGGTTGTCTGGAAAAGTTTCTTGCTGATAGGACTGTATTTTTTTTTTAATATGTGGCAGTGCTGGTAGATATAGAGTCACTCCAGTGTGGACAGCAGTGCTTTAGCCGTTTTCCTCTGCTGTTCTGAGAGACTCTGTGTCCCTGGCTAATGTGTTTTGCTGTACAGTTGGATCACAGTAAGAAACCACTGAGCTGTTGCATAAGCAGCTGGAGAGTGACAGTGTGTGACGCCCATGGAGAGAAGGAGAGGATAGATGACAATCAGGGGGAAGGCTGCGGGCTGCTGAGCCATTGCAGGATGCTGTGCAACACACAGCAATTTGGAGAAGGAAGCTGAGAATCGGGGTCAAGATTCAGATATTCACAAAAAAAGCAGCAGTAGCCCATCTAGCAATTGACAGGAAGATTTAGGTTTAGCCTTTGAAAATGGGGGCTCTGTAGTTGCTGTTGTCCACATAATTTTTTACCTTCCTGCACGTTTTCACTCTGCATCATGTGGCTATTTCATAGTTTGTAAGACAATTTTGAAGATAGGGGGTGCTTTTACTCATATATTCTCCAATTCTTTGCAGTTTTAGACTGCTAGTTTGTGTTCTTATTAGGTGCATTTTATAAGAATCTGTGTTTAATATTATGAGTACAAGGCTGGAAGGAGTCAAGCGAGGTCATTCTAGCCCAGCCCTAGGACCTGGGGGCACAATCTGATCTGTCATTGCTTAGTGGTGCTTGTCTAACCTTGTTCTTACCAGTCTCCAGTGATAGGTTCTGCACCATCCCTAAGCAATCTCTCTTAATGGCTACCTGTCCTCGGGGTGCTTTTAGGTCATTTTTCTAACACTGTTCAAAGTAAAATTTACCACCACTGAATAAAATCATTCTATACTGTTCTCAGAGTGCAAATACACAAAACTGGAATCTGTGGAATTAACAAATAACTCGAAAACAAAGGAGGTGGAGAGGGGAAGAAAAAGAATGTTGTAAACAGTAGAATAAAAATATGCAGTCTGAGATCAGCAGCTCATTCACTTTTCAGCCTTTTAACTCTGTGCAGCTCTGTTGAGCCTTTTCATGCTGGGCTGTTTTCAGAAATCTGTGGACAGGCATGGAAATGTGTGGAAGCAGGCCTGTGTTTGGATGTTGCAGGAGAAAAAATCCACTGTTCTGGTTGCAACAGAGGAAGCTTAACTGGGAGCAGTGAGAGTTAATTCCAATAAAAAGGAGGAAGCTTCAGTTTCAGAGAGCTAAAGCAAAGGCACTTGGGGGCATGTTTATACAGCAGTGACTTGGAGATAAGAAGTTACATTCTGGCTATCCTGAGACAATCAGGGGTTTTTAATACTGCAGGTGAAAAAATTCCAGCTAATTGGAAGTGTGCTTTAAGAAAATCCAGCTGTTATCATAAATGCAGATATGCCATGGCCAAGAGGACAGGGAGAGCAATATCAAATGAGCCTTCTTTCTAACAGTAACAATTGTTTGCTTGTGATTCCTATCAGTTCCCACTGCACTCAACTGTCCTTTTATAGCCCTGAAGCATCTACCTAGATTGTCTGCTTCTAGAGGTAGCTACCTCTGACACCTCTGTGAACTGCAAAGTCCTGCTTTTCACCCACTCTGATCCCAGGAGTGATACTCAGAGACTATCTTAAGTATTTCTACCTGAGGAATCGTGAGACCAACTGGTGGTGAAGGCAAGAGTTAGCCCCTAATGCTTAAGAATTCTAAGGTGTGAAAAGTAACGTGATTTTTTGTTCATTATTCAGTGTCCATGCTTTTAAGAATCTTTGCTTCATTTTTGTTTTAAAATACTGTCCTTCTCCTTTGGAAAATCTCAGTACTAGATCAGGAATGAAAGCTATACATCTACAAATAGTGATATATTTTGGGCTACTGGCAAAACTTGAGAAACTGGAGAAATTCGTGCAAAAAATGCCAGAGAAATAGGCATCAATATTATTGAGAAGAAAGGTTATATTTTCTCCCCCCTGCAGTATTGCATAATCAGAAAAAAATCAAAACATATCTGTCCCTTCTGGAATGATTGAAAAGTCACAATTGCAATGAAAATATGATAAAACTGTTTCGATAAAATTCAATTTTATTTCTTAATAAACACAATGCATTCAAAAGCCATGCATATTTCAGCAAACCTTGCCTGGTAAATTTGGGGTTAACAGGGCTGATACCCTATTACTATCTCCCTGTTTGTGTTGCTGCTAAATGCAGTTTCTTGCTGAAGGAATGCCAAGATTTGCACTTAAAAAGAAGCCTTGCTAAGTTCTGTACCCAGAAAAACAGTCTTGTACTGATGAAACACTGTGCTTTCAACTTGGGAAAAAAGCACCTAGAAAATACTTGCTACACCACAACACTCTGAAATGTACTTTATAACAAAACTATCAAAAGTACAGAGTTCTTCCAGCTGGCAAAAATCTCAGTAAACACATCTCTTTGACAAAGTTTTCCTTTCAGACACTGACATTCATGGGGGAGGGAATCCACAGAAAGGAAATTTGTGGTTCTGTGGTAGAAGGAAAGCCATGAAAGAGGAAGGGTGAACTAAGGTGACTTGCCTGGATGGCTTGTAACCAATATCTCCTTAGTGTCACCTTTATAGTGAGAATTACAATGGGATGTTAATGGTTATCTTGCACAAAAAAAGGAGGACATAAATAAATACGGAAAAGACTCCCGATTTTGGAGATTATTATGGAAAAAATGATCTATGAATTCTAGCACACCATAACCTTTATGTCCTAGTGGTACACACAAGCTACCTCTCAAAAAATCTCTTCCAACCCAAACCATTTTATGATGCTATGCAAATAATATTTGTCAACAAGTGCTTAACACATGCCTTCACTGTACTTACTGCTGCCTGACTGTGCACAGGACTCAGTCCCAAAAGCCATGAAAGCAGAGTTTGCTGGTCCATTCCATTAGTTCCTCAATCTGCCTTGTGAAGCACAGAAATTATTGATTCTGTTAGCACTTCATCACGAAAACTTGCCACTATTCCCAGTATACATCTTAATAGTTATTACTGTATTCCACAAAATGGAATACAAAAATAGAACTTCATGAAAAAATCCTGTCCAGCTCCTCAGGGTGTATTTAAGTGGTATTTTTAGGAGTCTGCTCAGGTCTTCTGCTTCCTTACAAGACTCATTCAATTTTTTAATGGGTCTTGCTATTAGAACCCTTTTCCACCATCCCATTAGCAGTAGTTTCAGAGCAAAGCATGCCAGTGATGCCAATACATCTAATGGATCTGTGAGTCTGCATAATGAATGGTTAGTTCTCTGAATCCAAAGGATGCAGGACTGTAAAAGACTATACGGCGTGGATGAAGGTTAGTGTTTTGCTAAAAGGCAAAAACTGAGAACCATGATCCCAGATCAGGAAGAGGGACAGGCATTCACAGGGCAGCAAAGCCAGGAGAGGAAATCAATCCAGAAGAGACAAAAATAGGTAAACTCATCTGTTTAACATGGTCAGATGTTAATATGGTCAGATGATGATATTGGTACCTGGGGTAGCACAAATCACAAGTGATTATCCTCACATTGGCTCTACTATTCAAACGCTTCCTACACAAATGCAACAGTCTGGACAAACTAGAATTTCAAGCAGAGAACAGAGTACATAATATTTGCTCATTTGCTCTGTAGTAAGAATTGTCATGTGATGATGCAGGGGTTTGTTATTAGTTACAGAAGAGCTTAGTGTAAAATAATCCCTGTCAGAGACTTGAGTCAAAGGGCTTTTAACTGGAGGGTGACTGTGTTACAAGGCACAAAGTTAAAATCCTTTTCTGATTTTTCATCATCCTTTTCAATCCCTAGAAAATGATCAGCTCCCGTGAATAAACGTTTCCCAATCTATTGTCCAAACTCAGCTCACACTGTCTGTTCAGTGATAAGTTATACCTATTCTGTGTGTCGCTTTCAATAGCACAGAAACAAAGAACAGCTTTACGTGAATATCAGCTCAGCCTCTTATTTTTCCTTGAGCTGCATCTCCTAGAGCTGTTCAACCTAAATCCCTTCTTCCTTAGAGGTCCCATTCTTACTTTCCCCAGAGTAAGGCAAGGAAGCAGTCTTAGGCTCTCATAGGTCATAACCTTCCTTCTAGATATCTTTTCCAGCAACAATCAACATAGGCTAAAAAAAGCCAATGTAATGTTGCTGTTAAGCCTCATTTTTCTTTCAGAGGGTTTTAAACTGATGAGGATAAGAGGAAAAGCCATGGACATGCAGTTCCCCTCCTTTACTCCCCTCAGGATCATTTTGCTAAAAGCAGAGAGGGCCTGCTAAACTGTGTCCTTCAGAAAAAGGGCCTAGACAAAAGCACCAGACCCAGCATACCATATATTTCATATAGTTGCAGGAGGTGCCCAGGCACTGGCATGGGGAACTGCCAGGCAGCCTCTCCGAAGAGCAGCCAGGGCCACCCCATGCCAACTCCAGCATATTCCAACACACCCACTGCAGGGCATGGCTAAGCCCTGCAGCCAAGGTGGTGGCACCTGTGGGAAAGTGTATTTAAGAAAGGCACAAGCAGTGGAAAATGAGGGGGAAAACGTGAGAAACAACATTGTGAGCATCAAGGTAAGAGAAGAAGGATAGGAGGATGTACTGCAGGCACTAGAGCAAAGATTCCCCTGCAGGCCTGGGGAGGTCCCCATGTTAGAGCAGGAGGATGTGTCCTGAGCGAACAGCATCCCATGGACAGCCCACTCAGTAGCTGTTTTCTTCCCTGAAGGAACTGTATCCCATAGGACAGACACGTTTTGGAGGAAGGGAAATGTATGAGGACGAAGGAGCAGTCAAGAGGAATAGCTGTGGACTGATCACAAATCCCCATTCCCTATCCCCCTGCACTGCTCAGGGGTGGGTAGGAGGTATAGGAGTTGGGAATGAAGGAGGAAGCTGAGCCTGAAAAGATGAGGGGGGAAATCTATTTTAATATTTGTCATTCTTTCTCACTATATAAATTTATTTTAAATGGCAATAAATTACATTATTTTGCCCCAAGATTAGTCAGTTTAGCCTGCAATAATAACTGGTAAGTGACCTTCCTGTCCTTACTTCAACCCATGAGAAGTTTCATCTTATTTTCTTCCCATATTTTGTCAAGGAGAGATAGTGAGAGAGTGCCTGGGTGTGTCTGACAGCCGGACAAGGTTAACAACACTATAACTAAAACCAGAATTAAGACCATCCATCTTCCCAAAATCAGGGGAGATATTGTGGCAAATTCCCTTTTCTTCAATATACAGTTTTAGAGTAAAGCTAAGCATAACGTTCTCTCCTTTTTCCTTTCCTCAACAATGAGTGTGGAAACATTTCTATTGTAGTTGTAGTGCTACACTCACACATCAGTATTTATGCTCACAAAGGCAGCAAAGTTACCTGCTATTAGTGGACCTCTGAGTCACATTCGACCATGTCTTCATTTTGAATTTAGCAACAGTTCATAAGTAGGAAGAATGAAGCTATGAAAGTGTTTTAGAAGGCCTAAAATTTGCTTTCTGCTTTTAATGACTTTGATTATATATATACATGTATATATATATAAAAATAGTACATATTTTTCTATTTATGGGGGGGTTGTTTTATAAAAATGTAGTGGGGCTATCTAGCCAAGATAATAAAACACAAATAATTGAAAAATGTGCAGAAAAAGTCAAACAAAATTTACAGTAATTGTAATGTGAGAAGACTTTTTTTCTGGTAACTAACTTCCCCTCCTTTTCCCTTGTATGCCATGGTGATGCATGGTTAACTTTTTTAGTTTTAGAACATCTGTGAGTTCTAGGGCTACATTCAGGGTCAAAGGTTAGCAATTAACAACCCCTAACTTTGTTAGGTTTTGCAAGAACCACATGGAAGAGTAGTTCTGGAAAGAGATTGATGACTTCTCAGGAGGAAACAACTAGAGCAAGGACAAAGGAGGCTACAGGAATTTCTCAGCCGTATCTCCCCATGGAAAAAAGGATCCCTCACAACAATGCAGCATATCTCTACTTTTCCAAGTTTTCAACACATAAAAACGTAATGAAATATACAAGGACAACTTTAATATTAATCTCTCCTTATTTTTCTTTATGTGGGAAATATATGAGATATGTAGCTGCATAGGGAAACCCTCTATTGGTGCTTGCTCCCCTAGGTATTTTAGGAGTCCCCTCGACAAGGCATGAATGTTCATCCCTATGTAGCCACCATATATGAACTAGTTTTCTAAAAAGAGTCTTATTGTTTACAAAAATAAAGTTCTAGTCCCTTCCTTTTTCAATCCTCTAATTCTATGCCCTCCACATTCACACAAGTACGAATGCAACAAATCAGCAGCATGTTACACAACTACAAGGATAGAATTAAAGGGCAATTTTGTCTCTCTTCTGTGTTCCAAGTGCTTGGCCTAGGTTCTAAGCAAAAAATCTTTTTAATATATACTGATTCACCGAGTATGAGATATATTAAAATCCTGCTTTTAATTTGTCAGTGAATTTTTAATGTGAAGAAGAGAAATATTGTCACGTTGCCATGCTGTGCAAGAACCCATGCCCTCTCCATTCAAAGGAAATTTCTGAGGTTTCAGTTCATCCTGAAGTTCTATCTATTGTGATGTCTGATTGTTTTAACAGGACGTATATATGTAATTTAATACCTGATCTTACTTTCTCTCTTTCTCTTCCTTTTTTTTTCTCTCAGAGCAAATTATGACATCGACATCTAAAGGAATTTTCCGGCCATTTTTTATTATCTTCATTATCCTTGGTTGTTTCATGGCATTTATATTAATTTATATCAAACCAACAAATAGCTGGATTTCTGGTCCTATAGAATCAGCCAGTTCAGTGTTGAAAATGAAGAACTTCTTTTCTTCCAAACCTGATAATCTCAATGAAACTACTGTTTTGATCTGGGTTTGGCCATTTGGTCAGACATTTGACCTAACATCCTGCCAGACGATGTTCAATATCCCCGGGTGCCATCTGACTATTGACCGCTCGCTGTATAACAGATCCCATGCTGTTCTCATCCATCACAGAGACATTAGCTGGGATCTGGCTAATTTACCTCAGCAAGCCAGGCCACCATTCCAGAAGTGGATTTGGATGAACTTGGAGTCTCCAACTCATACTCCACAGAAGAGTGGCATTGAACACCTTTTCAACCTGACCCTGACTTACCGGCGTGATTCAGATATCCAGGTGCCTTATGGCTTCATGATGGTTGGTACAAGTTCCTTCACATTTGAAGTACCAAGTAAGGAAAACTTGGTCTGTTGGGTTGTAAGTAACTGGAACCCTGAGCACGCTCGAGTCAAGTACTACAACGAGCTTAGCAAATACATTGAAATCCACACCTATGGACAAGCCTTTGGAGACTACGTCAATGATAAAAACTTGATTCCAACTATCTCCACGTGCAAATTCTACCTTTCCTTTGAAAATTCAATCCACAAAGATTACATTACTGAGAAACTTTACAATGCTCTTCTGGCTGGGTCAGTACCAGTCGTATTGGGCCCTTCCAGAGAAAATTATGAGAATTACATTCCAGCAGACTCTTTCATACACGTGGAAGATTTTCTCTCCCCTAGAGAGCTGGCAGAATATCTTCTGATGCTTGACAAAAATAACAAGATGTATCTTAGTTATTTCAACTGGAAGAAGGATTTTTCAGTGCATCTTCCTAGGTTCTGGGAATCACATGCATGTCTTGCTTGTGATCACGTGAAAAGACACCAGGAATACAAGTCCATTGGAAATTTAGAAAAATGGTTTTGGAATTAATTTGTGGGGGATGTGTATGGGTGTGTGTGTGGGTGTGTGTGTGTGCGTGTGCCTACACTTCTTTGAAGAAGCCAGAAAGGACTTCAGCCCAAGTGGAGAGGAAAGAAAAAGAGAAAAAACAGGAAGGAAGAGAATCTCATGTCATGGTTTATCGGTTATTCTCTCTTGGCTATCCTATTTATATTTTGTAAGAGATTTTAAAAGATCAGCAGCAGCAGTCATCAGCACTCAGTTTCAAATCATAATAGAGATACTAATTATGTGCACTGAAGAGTATTTGATTGCTTATTATAAATTTAAAACAAGATTTTCCACATTTTCCGTGAAACATGTCCCAGTCTTACACTTGAAGTAGTAATTTTTAACAATTGGGGGTTTTTTTGTTTTTAACGTTATCCTTGTTGTTTAACCTATTTGGAAAAAAATTTTTAATGTCAGAGAAAATTTTAAGAACATGATTTGTTGTTCCAGACAGAAAAGTGTGTAATACTTCAAAAGACAGTAAAGTTTCATATGTTCATCTTGCATTTTAAAAGCACAATAAGAGTAAAATACCTAACATTATGGAATTGTGATTAATTTCCCCCTTTTTAAGGACTATGACAGTTTTTAAACTGTATCAGAATAGTGGATAGTCTTTGTTTCTAAAAATGTTTGCTAACAAATGGTCCCATTATGTTGCTTTAGGAATATATCTCTTCTTACCCTCTGAAGAAAAATGAAGTCAGATTTAGAGAAAATGAACAATCCTGGGGCCAAAGCCCAGATTCATTCAATTTTTGAGTGTATTCAAATGCAGCACAGCCTCAGCCCTCAATACCTCTCAAGTATTTTTAACCTGAAACAGGGCTTTAAGTAGTGTTACACTGAGAAAGAGATTTTAACAAAGGCATTTGATTATATCAGCCTCATGCACTGAATTCAGCTGGTAATAATGGATTTTTAGAAGCAGTTTGCTGAGAAATTTTAGAAACTCTCTCGTATAATTTCTTGAATAGTGAATTTCCCCCCAATTCTATAAACATCTGTTGAATTTTAACTGCAGCTGTACAACTTGATGTTATGACACCTAAATGTGGGGGGGAAAATTACTAAGCAGTCAATTTTCTGAAAGAAATATGCTGAAATTCAGTAAATAAGCTATCAGGGTGACATATAACCTTTCAACTTATTAAGCTAATAAATTTGGGGAGTTGAAAATATTTTATATGAGAGGTATTAAAAATGAACTCTTCAGAACAACCTCTGCTATCAATATTTGATAATATAAGTAGGTTTGTAAGTATTAAATTTGCTCTAATAGCAAATACAAAATTGTGATGATTGTCATAGCTGTTAAAATGTCTTCTCTAAACATGTGTCATTTGATTTTACTACTTCTTTCAGCTAAGACAAATTTCTGGTTGCCATATATATTCATATGTACAAGGTTGGTTTAATGACATAAATGTATGGGTATGTTTTGGTATAAAATGAAAGCAAATCAGCTTGGATTTTCAGGTCAAAGTGCTACAAAGCACACCTGCTACTGGAAAAAAAGAAAAAGAAAAAAAGTTAAACTGGAAAGACTTCTGTTTATGAGATGTATAAGACCCTGATCAAGCAAAGTAGTCATTCAAGTAACTAAGATTAAATTTGCTGACAAAAATGTTGCTGCAGTAAGGAAATGAGAGAGAAATATTTAGCAAAAAGACAATGCAATTTGTCAGATTTTTATTTTCTTTTTATTCCAGACTGGAATAGAAACACAGAAGGCTATTAGAGCAATCAGTTAAATTTCTAGAACTCAAAACCCCATGGAAAAGTTATAGAATCAATTCTGCTCTTCCTATGGTTTCAAAGCTGGATTTTGATCTAGCTAGCTTTCAATATACTGTGAATCACCTAAACTCACCAGCATTCTAGTATGCAGGAAGATGAGCTTACATTGAAAATTAATGCAATACAAGGAAACTGAGTCTTCTAAAAACAAACTTCTGACATGCATGTAATATTAGTAATTTTTTATCATTTTGAAGGCAAGTGGCTATAGCCTATAGTCTGTCCTACAGGACATCATAACATTTTGTTTTCGGGAGGACTGTGAAATTCTCAGTGACCAAACATACCACTGGTTTGGCTCAATAACCTGATTCCCTCAGTGCTGGAATTTGGAAGTCCTTTGCATCGATCTCAGTGAAAGGTGAATGTGTACAATCCTTTATTTCATTCCTCACTTCAGATCATGAGAGCTGTTCTGTGTGTTAGAAGGCCTTAGATTGAGTCAGATTGGTTTCTTGGCAGCAAGTTCAGCTAAGTCCTTATAGTGATAACAAGCAAGCATGTGTAAGATATATGAGTTGTTACTACAAATATTCATCAGTGGATACACAGGAAAGTTTTGAAATATACACTGAGTTTTAACCCTGTAAGTAATGTCTTTACCTCTGTAAGCATGGGATCCAGTCAGCATGGCTAATCATAGGCTGAATTTTAGGAAATGTGGAAGTCTTTTGATTGAACTGGAAATAGTGTTGTTCTCTTCACAAGAAGCAAAGCTCCACAGAAGGCTTGTATACGTTTCATTCAGGAAACATTGCTAAAATTGCTTCAAAGGTTAATAAAACAGGAGAGAAATCTAATCCAGAATTATGCATAAGAATCATTACCAAATCCCAAAACATATACATGACCCTAATGTCCCACAGGAATTCTTGAAGAGTAAGGGCTGGAAAAGAATTAAGCCAACTTTTAATGAGATTTTAAGGTGATCTGCAGGTATCAGGCCTTAAGCAGTGGTGGATATAAAGATCTTTGTTGACAGAAAAGGAAGAATTTTGGGCATGTTCAGCCTATGGAGAAGCAATGGATATGAAACATCTGTGCTCCATGCATGCATAAAGACTGCCTACCTAGACCTAGACACTTACCTAAGGTTGCTTCCAGTCTGTCTGTGTTGTGAGGTCAGTGCTTCTTTCGTGATCTACTCTACACGAACAGCAAATATAAACAGACTCAAATAACAAATAGCAATTAAAGAGAATGAGCAAACTCAGCCAACTATGGAAGGGTAAATTACATGGGACTAGACAAAATAGGTGTCGTGCTTTGGTACCACTGGCAAAAGAAGATAATTGTACTAGAAAAGAGAACTAGAAGTTGAGAAATCAGACCAGTCCTATCTATTGCCTCAACAAATTTCTTTCAGACATTCAGTTTATTTTGTTTGCCAGCCCACAGCAGCCTTGAGTCGAGCTCATCACAAGTTAACTATGCAGTCAGTGAAGGCAGGGAATAACCACCATTTTTTCCTTTACAATGGCTTAGTTTAGATGCTTTTAGGCTCTCTGTCATGCACTAAGCTGTCAACATTACTGCTTTTCTCAGTGTGGAAAATAAGACTCAAACCAGATAAAATACTAACTGCACATGCATTGCTACCCCACTGAATGTGAACAGGTATCAGACAAAACTGGTAGCAGATCCTTCTAAAGCAGTTTTCCTTTCATTTAATAGACAATGCCCACAGCAGATCTTGCTTAGTATGAGATCCCCATTCCTTGGTGAACCCTGTTGCCAGTTTCTTTGAATGGCTCTTTCCATATGTCTATACCCAAAGTGAGCAAGCAGCCTAAGTGAGGCTCACAGAAAGTGTGAAACATCCAGTAACATATTTGTCTTTTAAGAAACAGATCAAATAAAATGAAAGTTGGACTGAGAGAGCATGAATGTGGGGATTTGTAGAGTTCATGCAGGCTGAGTAAGATGTGGAAAATTGACACCACTAATCGCAATAAAGAACTACTTGCTCTAACTAGATACTCATGTTTGTTTCTCAAAAAGGCATAAAAAAACCCCACATAATTTTGTCCCATCTTTAAATAAGTGGTTAAATAACCAATAACATTTCCTGTTTATTCAAGAATGGGACTCCTGTTTACCTTGTATTATCTTTTTTATTGGATGCAGATAACATTCAGGAGAAGAGAGAAGTCTGTCAGTAAGATAATTATATTTTTTTATCTAGATTCAAGTATCTTTATTCTTATTTTCTTTTCTGATTTAGAAATCCTCATGCAGCAACACTTTCTGGACACGATTCAAAAAGACCTTAAAGGTATGCAGATGACCATGAGACTTAAACATGTACTTAATTTTAAGAGCATCCTAAATGCTTTAATGCACAGGAATTGTGCCAAAGAGTACAATCTGTAGATATCAGAGACCAATTTGTGTGGCCTCTTTTGCATCATGTACATAGTGAGGAAGGACTGGCCGAGTACTAAGTGAGCAGTCCACACTGAAAACCTTGCTTTCATTCTGATTTCGTGTCTAACCAATAAACCTTGGCCCAACTCTTCTGCTTCAGCATAATATACGTGCCTCCACCAGCTCAGGCCATCCCCTCAGCACAGCACCTCAGCTTACAGCCTGCCCGTGCTATGCAGGGTCACTGAACTCCCATGTGACGTAAAGCCAGAGCGGCTGAGGATGCTGAGATGGTATTTCGAGGACTCTGTGAAGATGAAAGCATAAACCCTGGTCATGTCCTAAAATGAGGACTCAGTGTGCCCTACAGAGAGTCAGTCTCAGCCATACCTGACTTTCCTCTGAGGAAATTATTTGGTTCATCCTAGGTGAGACTGTGACTAATCACTGTGTGCGCAAAAGTGGGAACAAGAGGTGTGTCTGTGCAGGCTGACAAGGAAGCTTCTGACCTATTTAAACCTAGCAGCGAAAATTAAACAAACACTGAAGTGTTTCCTTGGTAAAAACTAATTTGTTAGGGAGTTCAGGGGAAGTATTTGTATACCTACCTACCAGCTGGTGGGCTTTTTCATTAATTTTGGCTGACAGTTCTGTTTTGGCTTTTTTTTTTTTTTTGTCTTTAGTAAAAGTGATTTTAAAGTGTTAGAAATCAATCAATATGATTCATACAAGATAGTTATTTCACCTTTATCTTTTACTACTTGCTTGGGCAAATCTTCTACCAGAGTTAGCAGGTGATTTGGGAGATTCCTATGCTAGTAACAAAGGAATGAGCCAAGGGTGAAAATGCTTAGGTAAAAAAACCCCAGTCTTATTCGTGGATATTTCCCTTTTAATATTTGAATATCTAGTTGGTGCTATGGCCAATTCTACGTTTAGAGAATCAATGCAAAAAGCATACTGGTTAGATATACTCGTAAAAGGTACAGAAATACCAATAAATTGATCAAATAAACCATGCAGTGGTAATTTTAATTCATGGCACTATTGCTACAGGGTGATACAGATGATAAAAACATCAACTTGTGAGAAAGAACTTGGCCTAGAGACATCATCCAGCAGTTTTCATACTGGAGGAAGTCACTTCATTATTCTATTGCAAACGTAATTAATTGGCATTCTTTTGTGTCACCATATTCTCTACACAATTGACTGAAAACAACAGTCTCTGTGCAGTGAATAGTTCAGAGATTGGCTCATGTGGCAGACAGCCTTTCACCCCCAAGTTAACAGCCTGAATTATGAGTCAGTTGGTACAGATCACTGTTTGGCAACCTCTAGTAGATGGTTCTGTGCTCTCAGGTTTTGCATTGCTGCTTTCGGCCAAGGAAGGCAAAGAACTGAGCTGAGACTCATCTGACACCCTCTGTGCATTTCATGGCACACTCACAGGGTGGCTTAAGACACTCTCTCTCCTGTAGCCTGTACCCTGCCCGTTTATGAGAATGCAGGAGTCTTTGCTGTTCCAAGTCATAAGAGAATTAGCTTTTTTTTCAGGTGTGGTGCCAGTCTGTACAAATGAATTATTGGTACTTGGGGGAACTCCTCATTAACATTCTTAAGTAAATAATTAGCAGGAAAATAATTTAATCATTGCAAATTGGCAGCAAAAGCAACTGTTTGTTATTCTTTATTATGAATTAGTCCAGTGGAAAAGAGGATTTGATGAAACTTCATCCCCCTGGCTTGATATAGCCTGCCTGGATCCAGATATAGAAACATATTTGATAGCAAAATTTGAAAGATATATGGTAAACCAATGGATACATATATAAATTTGGGACAAATTTCCTATTGAACCTTGAAACTGTAAATAAGCACTTTAGCAATCACCAGATGGAAAATGTTCCCATCAATCCCTTTCTTTATAACATCATAAGAAAAGCCATCCTCATATATGCTGTTGGGCAAACAAATTAATTACAAAACCTACATTTTCTTTGCTGCTTTGTAACACACATAAGAGTTGAGATTAAAAAGTTTGGAAAGTTAACTCCCTTGGTGTAATTTAACGTTGTGAAGAATCCGTGGATACACTGAAGAGAAGCAAGTGAGAAGCTTTTCCATCTATACAAAATCCTAACGTGCCAAACTGTTTCCAGTGAATGAACAAAACAGTTAAGTATACTGACTTTTTATTAGGATTTGCAAAACCTTCTATTAACGCACTGTAATTTTGCACTATTTTGTAAGAAAATTTTGAAAAAAGGAAAAAAGAAAAAAGGACCTGAAAAAGAAACAGAAAAAAAAAATCTAAAAATAGATGCCAAATGTATAGTTTGTAAAATACTATTTTTCTGATATGTCATTACATTGTGAATCTAACTGTGTTATTGTAAACTGTGAAAAATGTGATGTTCTATTGTGACACAGCCTGTGAAGGGCCATTTCTAACACGGATTATTCACCTGGACTTGTTTATATGAAACATATTCATAAATCTGAGATCACTTTTATACTTATTTTTTGTAGACTATTTTTCCACATTTACAACACAACTGTTATTTTATATCAAACATTAATTTTGCTTTAAAATATTATTTGAATAGGTGGGTGAGTGTCTTAAATGTGCCAGAGATTCAAATCTGTAACAGAGATAATTCAGAAACTATTCTTTGCCAAACTGTAATGCTACTAAAATCAATGTTGTTTTGTTGAAAAATAGGCACACTGTCAATAAACATAAGTTTCTAGTCCAATAATGATGACAATGTTACATTTTCTAGGATAAATGCCTGGTAGTTATGAGTTGCATTTCCCTGCTGTCTTTGTGTATGTTGAGGAAACAAAACTGTGTGCCGTAGCTGAACATCATAGATATTCAGTCACTTAAATAACGTGCCATGGATTTGACCTCTGAGGTACATTTATGAGGATCAGGAGAAAAAAACAAGCTGTTTGTCCTGATTCAAACTCAGTTTCTGCGATGGGTCACATGAAAATGGGGTGGTTGCCAAGGCAGGACTGGGACAATCTCAGCAGGGAGAGTAAGTTCTGTACACAGAAACGTGGGGACTACATTTATCGTGTTGGTGCAACATCAGGACCAAAGTCCCTTTCTTGTACGTTTGAACTTACACAAATAATATTGAGTGAAAACTGATGGGAACCCTTTCTTCATGTTCCCAGCTAATGATATTCCTTGTACTGACAACATTTATGTGTTTTATATAGTATATATACAATGAATAAATTCAAGTGTAAGAAAGAGTAACCATGGCAAATTGAATCTTAACAAAAATAATAGAAACCATTCTTACTTGCAAGCACATTTTAAGATGCCATGTTGAAAGATTGTGTAAAAAGCTGTGTTTTCTATTTATTAGTGATTGTATATTTTGCCCCATGATCTAGACATTTTATATCAGGGAGTCTACCAAAAACTGGTTTTTTGTTCCCTTTGAACACTACCATCACCCTGAGACACATCTGGAAAATGTAGAGGTCAACCACTGATGTTTTGTGGTATTTTTTTTAATATGATGTTGTTGTTGAACTTTCTTCTGATTACCTATACCTATGTTCAGAGTTTTCAACATAATTTAACTGCAGACTGAAGATACCTACTGAATGAAACTACAGGCAACCATAATTATTTCAAAGACTTTCACCATTTATGTGAAATTAATACTTCAGAACACTGATTCCAAGATGGTTAACGAGCAGCTCATTGACTCTTATTTATTGAGCACTGGAATTCTCCCTAAAGGATAAACACTGAATCATGTAAATAATAGTGCTCTATATAAGCCTAACAAAATATTGTAATAGGTATATTTAAAATAAAAAGAGAACATTCCAAGTGTACTGTAGTCTTTGATCATTATTTTATAGGTCTGACATCACTCTTTTTCTTTTTGTGATACTTCTCATCAGGAGCCTGACCTGAAGAGCATTGCTACAACTTCTGGCAGAGATCTCATAAACAGAATTTGGTTCTTTTTAAGCTGTCGCACATTAAATTCCTCTAAGTGTTCAGGGTCAGACTGAATTCATACAGACTGTCTTATGAGTTTACTATGTACAGCAATCAGAACAGATGAATTAATATGATACTATAATTGAGGTTACTTTGCCTTGTTTTCAACAACAATTTTTAAAGTTTTTACAAGGAGTGGAATAGTCATTTACATGGTCATATTTCATTGCTTTATCTACTGAAAAAATACCCTACATTTGCAGAGATTACCTGTATCTAAAATAGCAAATGGTTAAAACAATGGTGGCAGTTTTATTTTTTAATATATATGCAAACAGTGGAAATAGTTGCCACTGAAATAAATGTAATAAATAATGCTGTATTTCCAGTAGAACAGATCATCTGGTCACAGCAATTGCAGTTTGTCCAAGACATAATATTACGTCTGACTGCTGTGCAGCTTGAAAAACACATCAGAAGTCTTCAAAAATCCTTTTCCTTTTTATCAGACAGGCAAATTTACTTTACTCCAAGCTACCAAACCTTTGTTAATTTGGATACATTCTTTAAAAGCTTATTTAACTCTTGCCATTTACTTAAAGCAAACTTACCTTCATCTTGAACTCATCCTTGACAAGTACAGAGACAGACTGACTTTTCAATAGGATGTGTGACAGAAGTCCCTGCCACATTTCACTCACACATACACACAACCCTTTCACATTCTTACATTCAAATTCCACTTCGATAATTCAATCTAGGGCAGAACATACAATTTTCTGTCTTGCAAATAGGTCTTTTTTCTTAAATTATCCATTTCTACTTCATCTCACAAACTTCCCGTGGATATGCCAACAAGGCATTGTGTGTTTGGAAAGCCAGGTCTCTGCCCTGAATGGCAGAAGCAGTCAGCTTAATTGTATGCTTCTGAAAGCACAGCACTGAAGTGAAA
>WAAE01021257.1:0-34836 GCA_013400495.1 Nicator chloris
CATAAAGTCATCCTAGGACAAAATGAAACCCCCCCATTAAAAATGCTACTGCTCATTTCCATGCAATAAGTGCAATACTTCATAGCACTCTGTGGCACTTTAAACATACTTACAATTAAGGGGTTTGCCAGGAGAGAACATGACTGGTCCCATTTCTCCAGGGACAATGTTGAACCCAGGTTTCTCCCTAAAAATGTCTTAAATTCCTCAGGAAAAAATCACACATCTTTTCTGCAGTAATCTGGCACAGTTCTTTCCCATGTATTTCTTGATAGAATGGTCAGGGAACCTTTCTTCCTAGGTGGGAGTGAAGCTGTCACCTTCTCAAGAGACTGACACACAAGGCTGCTCAAAATGATCCTCCCTCCTTTGCAGGGCCTTGACTTCCATAAGAATGAAAACCAAGAAAAATCTCACCCATTTGGGGATGGAGAAATAGGGGAGCTTTTTTTTTTTCCTGTGAGTGACTCATTACTGCAAGTTCCAGCAACTGCTGGCCTTCAGGTGACTTTTCCCCTCAAGTGTTTAAGTAGAAATAGATGTAGATAATGATGAATTTAATTACCACCTGAAGCTCTTACAGGATCAGGTCTGGAGGGAAGTAGATTTCAGTGTGTCCTCAGCTGTGGAACGAGAGACAGGTGCAGGCTAAAAAACAAAAAAAGGCCTGTTCTAATCACTCCTCTTCAATGCAGCTGGTTTAACAAGAGCACAGAGATTTTTTTGGACCATGCTTGGAAAATGGGAATTTTCGTCTCTTTGTTCTTAATGTACTGTGCAGAAAGGTCACTTGTTCTGGCAGTGGCTAATATGTGACATCTGAGCAGCTCCTTATTAGGGTAGATTGCTGTAGCTCAGAGGTATAAATAGCCCCAGCAGCACTCACCAGCCGAGGAGCCACTCAAAAATGCTTCTGATTAATTTCCTGTTACTGGCTTGGTCTTCCAATGCCTCTAGAGGACTTCCTGGCAGCGCAGTGAAACCCCATTTGCAGGGTGGCATTTCCACAGCTTTGCCTTTGATTCCCAAGCCAACACTTGATGCCTCCTATTGATCACATTCCCCCACCTCTGCTGGCAGCCTCGGCAGGGAGCTGACTCAGGAACCATCCTGGTGCAATCTGGACTGGCCCCATGCACATGAGCTGGGGCTTTAATGCCTCCTGTCCACCATCTGCTCATTTCTCCCCCTGTATCTGTCTGTCTGTGGAGTCCTCTCCATGTGTGGAAGGACTCTGTGCCCTTCTTCCCCTGGCACATAGGGCTGGAGGATATAAACACCCTTCACTTCAGAATGTACGTGTGGCTCTTAACTCTTAAAGAATTTCTTGTTCAGCAGCATTTGAGTGACCAACAAACACTGATTAAAATCCCCTGTTCAAGTGGAGCATTTCTTGGTAATTTGGCTTTAAATACCATCATAGCATACGTGGCTTTTACAGTCACAAGATTCATTCACTAAAAGCAGTTAGAGGAATCAGCAGAAAGAGGTATTTGAGCAGCAGAACCCAAAATTCACACAGCAATCCTCAGAGTAGGGTCTTTTTCTACAAGGTTGTAATATCAGAATTATGAGCTCCATTTTTCTGACACTCACATGAGTTCTGATGAAGTGTAACTAAACACACTGAAGCTCCTGATGGACAATTCCTGCTGTCCTCAGGACAGGCCAGTGCCAGCAAGTGATGTAGTTCTTGTACCCATGCGTACAGCTGAGATTTTACTTCAAGGTACGGAAAATGGAAGCAGCTGGAAGGCAGAGGGACAAAAGATTCTATTAGGGCTTCTCTCCTGAGTCCCAGTGACCAGCTCCAGGTTGGTTAATGGAGGTGGGCCAGAGGCTGAACCCTGAGTTGGCGGTTTAGGCGCAGTCTTTGCCACCCCTCTGCTTCCTGGCTGTTAGTTCAGCATCGGTGCCCTAGAAAAGCAAATGGCAGAGACATGGGTAAGAGGGCAAAAAGGAAAAGACAGCATTTTATGTCAGATTTTGGGCCACAAAGTGATAGTGTGGAGATGGAAAAGCATTCACGTCCCAACCTGCCTGTACTCCATCTGCTTGCAACAGGATACTCAGTCCCTGTGTAAAGCAGAGGGAAAAGGAATGGGTTTGTTTTTTTATTACACACTCATGTAGATTTTGAAAGGAGGAAACCAAGCAAGCCAAAATTAAATATAATTTTCTCTTATTCCCCATAGACTGAGACTGGATGGATGCCAAACCACATTTTGGAGGGGTGAGAGAAAGGCCCAACATCTGCTTCGGGTGTAACTGTTTGTATCTTCATTCTAAGAAAATTAGATTTGAAACAATCTCAAATTGTCTGACACCTGTATCCTATTAGAAGTGACACACGGAAACACCTTCAGCATACTGAATTTAGCACCATGTCAACAGTTTAAAGTGAACAGGGAAAAAAATGGTAAAACTCATTGCTTCCCAGTTTCTGCTGGAGCAGACCTTGTGTCATTGCACAGGATCCTACTGCAAGCTCGATCCATAAACATAAGGGGATTTGAAGCAGTAATTATAATTTGGTTTGTACTCCTGGCTGTAGCTGGAATTAAATTCAGCAAGGCACCTCAAGGTGACTGGAGGATTTTGAGCTCAGTACAGGCACACCTGTGGGCTGGGTGCACATAGGACACGGACACACAGCAATTTCAGGGACATTTTTTCCTGAAGCTCAGGTTTGGCACCTTGCAGCTTACAGGACTAGCAAGCAGGGACTGATTTTTAACTCTTTTCCCAAGATTATGTAACCTCCCACTTGCAATTTCCTCGATTTTAGGAACAGATCTGCTGACCTTTTCCCAGATAATGCACTGATGATAAGATGCAAGTTATTCCGAGAAGGACATTTGTTAAAATTCATAAAACTTTATGACTGCTATAAAATTTATACTACCTAAAAATACACTATCCATTACAAAGACAAATGTCTTCCCATTTATTTTTAAACATGTTCCTTTGAGAACTTTGAATCTATTTGCTTTGAGAGATTGTTTTTCATGTTAGTCTGGGAGAAAAGGAAACTGTTTACTTTTTAAATAGTATTGTTTCTGCATCTTCAAGGAGAAATATCTAGAGTCAAGAACAAAGGACACACTGAATTTTAACATTAATTATGGCATGCTAATAAAAAATATGTTAAAAATAGTAAAATGGCAATAATGGAAAGACAGAGCAGTAACATTGACCCATTTTCTAGAGAAAAGTGTGCATGCAAGACCCTGTAACACGAAAAAGTGTCAAGGACAATGCAGGTTTGTTTTTTTTTTTGCCCCGGGACAAGACAAATGCCCTTTCTGAATGATGTGGAACTAATGACACTGAACAAAGGATAATATGCAGTATTTTACATGCACCCATAGCTGAAAAATACCAGAGAAAACCTGGAGAACAATTAAACCTGCCTGAGGTGAAATTTATTCTAAAGGCATGTTGGGGCTTAGATTTGTTTCTTTTTACTTATAGAATTTTTCCCCGTAAGTTGCTAAGACACCAACTACTGGGTACTTATGGGTGCTTGACCAAAACAAAAGAGTGGCCAAAAAGTTGAGAGGGGGAAGATAACTCGAGTTTTGGGGGCAGGAAAAAAGGAGGGGCTGGGGGCAGCTTGGCTCTCTCTGGCTCTCATCTATGTAAATGTCATTCAGTTCGTCTTCCTAAAAATTCATTGGTCTGGAAAAACAAAAGAGTTGTTAACTTTATACTTTCAGTGGAAAATGTTTATGACAATATAATTATGGAGAAAAATGCAGGTAGACCAAAGTATAATAACATATAAATGGACATTTTCAAAGCTATTGATCTGGGTTTTTTTTTCCAATTTGCTTTCTGGAAGGCTCAAATGAAAGCAACCAATCCTATTCACTAACTCAGTAAACTCGTGGTGTGGCTCAGAGCAATGTGAGTTAGAATTCCAAATGAGTAGGAATTTTAAGAGTGTTTCCCAGAGTTCCTTTGGAGAATTAGCATGTAGGGTTATATGTAGAATAAGCATGTAGCCCTGAGTAGGGCTGTGCTCTGTTCTGCCATCCAAGTCAAGTTTTCACAGAATAAATTCAGTGTGCATTTATCTGGCAGAAGTTACTCAGCCATTTTGAGCAACTTGACCACAATGTGTTATCACCAGCAGAGATTTTTCTCCACTGAACATAGAAATGCAACTTTTTTTCTGAGAAAATGTGGTTTTGTTGCTCTCAGACACAATTTGAGCACAGATCACTCATATGCTGACAATATGGCTAAATGTTGATGTTGGTGTTATTTGGGTAGCGGTCCCATAACACATTGCATCTATCAAACAATTACCTTGTCACTACCTCTTTAAAGTCCAGAAGTATGGAAGTGCACAAGCATTTGTTGATCCATGTCATTCCCCACACCAATAACTTGCAGCTGGAAACCAACAACCTAATTTGTACCTTGTTGGGCCACAAGATGTTCTGAGAATTCACTGTGCACAGGAAATCCAGACTTCTGAAAGTGTTTCTTGGCTGCTTCTCTGGGCTTCCGGTGGATTTTTATTGCACTCTAACCCAGGGATTGCATCCCTTAAACTATAATGCTGAAGTTATTCTGAGTTTGGTTATTGGTTTCTGCTCAAACAGGACTGAACTTCAGCACATATTTTTCCTGGCACAGAATGGCAGATTTTTTACTATGATTATAATAAAAATCTTCATCATTCTCACCACAGTAAAGTAATTAAAGAGATGAAAAGGAGAAATCCATTGATGACCTGAAACTTATTCCTTCACTTCTATTCTTTCCTTTTTTAAATGACAACTGTTTGGAACAAGGATCCTGCTCCTCAGTAACCTAAAAGCAGCCAGGGTTAACTTTTCATTCTAGCAGGAACAGTTACAGCCAACATTTTAGGAACCACATAATGTCATTTGCTCTATTATGGTGTGTTTGGATAGCAACTGTAAAGTTGCCATTTTTCGCAGCTTTTCAGGATTTATGAAGAAAACCCCCACGATTTTACTGTTTTCATTACCACACCATTTTTCTAGTGACTTGCCCAGATTTTGCTAACAGAAATAACAACACCTCCTGAAGTCTGCCATCTTATTTTTCCAAGAGTTCAAAGGAATACAGACAAGGGGCTGTGTGAGCCCTAACAACACCAGGGCTTCAAACATTGCAGTGGTCTCACAAAACTGAATATAGACACGGCCTCAAATGCCATCAGTGACAAACTGCTCCAGAGCCATCCCTGCCCGCAGCAGTCTGCTGGATTGTACCTGGAGATAAGGGATGGACATTATGACTGGCTTGGCCAAGTGCTGCTGGTGCAGTGCTCAAGGTCACTCCCAGGCCCACCTCTGCACGTGCTGGGTGATGAATGGCTGGCTCAGCTGTGCTGATGGCCCATCCTCCTTGCAGGCAGTGACCAATGCTAAGCAGCTGGCAGCAAGGCTGCTTCATCTTCCCACTGCTCTGGGGGGGAAACAGAAAAGAAGAAGGAAAAAGCCCACTATCAGAAAAAGATTTATCAGCAAATGTAGCAGAGCCATGCTTGACCTCCATATCTTCTCCTGCTTCCCAAAGGCAGCACATGTAAGATACTTCCTGTCTTTCATGTTACTGGCTGGAATGCATCATGAAGTCCAAATTTGCAACCTGCTGTCTGTTTTAGTCATTAGGCCTGACTTTCTTTGTCTCTTGATATGAACTGCAGCCAACTGTTCACTGTTGTAATAATGCACAATTTCTTCAGTATTCCCCCTTCTCCTGGACAAATAAACAAAAAAACCCAGCCAGGCTAAAAGCTGCAGTTCAGTCATCAGGTGAGGCTGCTGTGTCTTACAGTACCTTATTCCCACATCAGCACATCACACTCTGCTCTAGCTCACCAAAACTTTAGTCACAGTAGCCTCCACCTGTTATTCAGGGGCCAAAACTCAAAGGTTTATTAACAACAATTAAAAGTAGCTGTTAGACTTCAAACAAGCTTACCTGACAACATGAAAGATGGAGTTTACTGGCTGCAGCTTGGTTCTACATTCACTCATCAGTCCATAACATCCAAGCATTGTGAACTACATATTTTTTTTAATTATATCTACTCTGCAGAGACATACCCCAGGTTATTAAACTACTGGATTATCGTTGCCAGCTGTATATCTTGGAATAATGTTCTCAAAACAGTTACTCGGTATTTCAACCTCTGACCACCTTCAAAATCAAATGGAGACAATTTTTAAGGACATTAAAATATACATCACTGTTGGAGTACATGCTCCCCTGGGTTCCCCAGGGAAAGAAAAAAATGCAGGGGTTAAATTAAAGCCTTTAGAAAAATTAAAATGTATTAAGCCACGTAGACATGAAGTATAAGTTTAGGTTTTAACTCCAAGCAGAAATACTCTAAGTACCTTAACTAACTGTTAGCCAGCACAAGGCCCAGAGACCTGAGGCCTGGTAATTGAGCTTTAAACATAACAAAAACATAGTAAGACATTGCTTATGGTCCTAGATAAAATAGATACAATCTTTACATAAATAAGATAGAACTTTTACGTTAATAGATAGAGCTTTTTATGTCAATGAGAAAGAGCTTTTTACATTAACTGTTATGCTATATGCGTACTTTTTTAATACTGATTTTTGTAAATTTTCATGGTTTTACGCACTTTCAAAATCAGGTTTAGATTGGAGCAGAAAAAATGTTTTAGAATTGGGTACTTAGCTAATTGGTTAACCTATAGATAGGGATATGAATATGCATTTATGATTTATAGATAAAAAGCCCCAGTTTTGTGAGCAATGGCATCGATTGATCGATTTCTCGATCAGCTGACCCACCTCCATGCCAGCTCCACCAGAGAGAACGGAACTCTGCAGGAAAAGCTGCAGCCAGGACTTTACCAGGTGTTATCGCTGGGGTTGCTCCCGGGGTCCTGTCGCTGCTGCCGCCGGGATCGCTGCCGGGACTCTCCCTCTCTCTGGGCCAGGAAAGCGCCTTTGCTCTGCGGCCGGGATCCTTTCTCTCTGTGCCGGGGAACCGCCTTTTCTACCTCGGCCGGGACCCTCTCTGAGCTGGGAAACTGCCTTTGCTCTGTGGGCTGGGACTCTTAGACTGCCGTTCTTGCCCCTCCGGAACCTCAAATTTATAAGCCTTTTTAATTAGACCACAT
The DNA here is from genome assembly GCA_013400495.1 of Nicator chloris. Lineage (NCBI taxonomy): Eukaryota > Metazoa > Chordata > Aves > Passeriformes > Pycnonotidae > Nicator > Nicator chloris. Next base: position 7,149 of record WAAE01021257.1, read on the forward strand.
TCCTAGAACTCCTTGCCTTTGAGACTGAGGCATTTATATAATAAACAACCTTATAGTACACAAAAACTGCTCATGACTCTTTAAGACCTTTTTAACCCAAATTTCAGCTCAACACATCACCTGTCAAAGGCAGGTCTGGTTATGCTTTGATGGCCATAAGTGGTACACAAGTACTGGTTATGCCTTTGTTCTACTAATATTATATATATATATTTTGTTAGTGTGTTCAAAACGAAAGAAACTCCTGGAATTTCTGACTGTATCTATAACAAGCCTCCTGCAGGAGAGAAAAGAAGAACTAAAATAGGTCCATATGACAAACTGATACCTGATTTGAAAACCAAAAAGTGACCTTGTGGGGCTGCTCTGCCACTCCAACAACAAAAGTTTATTCCATGAGGAGCACAACCAGTAGAACTTGATTTCCTGCTAATTTTTGCCCCCTAAGTCTCCTTCCAGTGCCCTAAGCTATCTGCTCTCCACGGGAATGTGTGGATATCTGCAGTGGTCAGTGTGGAGCTGCAGCCATGGGCTGGCCCAGCAGCTGCTGTCAAACCCACGAGGTAAGTGATGGGTTCTGCTGGTGTGTCAGCGTGGGCACCAACAGGAATCCTTTCCTTCCATCCAGCTCCCAGTGCTCCTAGACATCACAGGCAATTAAGGTGATTAAATCCCATCTCAGCTGAAATTGCTGAGCCCTTTCCAATGTTATGAAGGGGAAACTGCCTGGCAGAGCGAGGTCAGACCACAGCAGGCTGCCCTGGTAGGTTATGAGCAGCCCATTCCTCTCATTCAGCACAAATACACAAACCCTCACAATGAGAAAGAAGTAAAACAGCCTTTGACTGTGTTTCACAAACAGTTCAGCAGCTGCTTTTTAAATTACAAGACAATTCGATTTTTTTTTTGTATAAGAATTTCATATCAATCACTGCAAGCAAGTTGAAAAGACCTAAAGGTCAACTCATACATTCATCTCCAAATGCAATCGTGTTATTTATCCATGTTCCTCCTCTGACTAAAAACTCAGGAACAGGCTTTGCTGTTTTCAATGGTTTGGAATTTCAAGACAGAAAACTGATAAGACTCTCTGCCAGTTTTCTCCTTGTCCAATTAAAAATGTTGGTCTGAAGGGAGGGAAAACACTGAATTCAGTTTTTCTACAACAGCAGCTTAATTCTTTCCCTTTTAGGAAAAGTTGCAGGATCCCAGACACGAGTCACCTGTTTGGAAGAAAAGGATGGAACATTACAAATATTTTTGCTAAGGGGCTTCCCCAAGAGGTGGGAGACTCTAATGAAAAGTGTCTGGCCATGCCATGCATTTCCCAGGCTCAGTATTTCCAGCCTTTGCCTGACCATACCCATTTACTCTGGAAGCTGTGAGCTCTGATGGAGTAGGGATGCTCAGGCAATTTGTACCTTTGTGCTCCCAGATGCAAACCACACTGTGCAGTTCAGACCCTTAAGTCTAGGCTGATAGCCTAAATCATTAAGTCAGGAATTACTTGTCTTAGAGTTTGAAGTAATTAGTTGACTCTCATTACCTGTTTTAGTTCTGGACTTTCTCATTAAACAGATCCTAAAAGGATCACTTTAGGGAAGCTTTCATAGTGAGAATTACAAATATCTTCCAAGCAAGAAGATCCTTGCTAGGAGGCATTTGCCTTTAGTTCAGTCCATTAAATATGTCTGAAAGCAGCTAGCAGAAGAATAACATCTGCCTGACTGATAGACAGGGCAGGCTATCTTATTAGCAAAAATTATTTACCTACTTAATGGCTCATGGAAGCTCGTGTTCCCACCAGTCACAGGAGTTAGTTCTACAGCTTTATGTGTGGTTAATAAAGCCCAAAGAACCCCCATATCTTTAGACTGTATGACAAATCATTGTCATAGACAGAGATGTAACTACAAACTTACGTATTTTGGAACCAAAGTAATGCCTATCTTCCATAAATTGCATAACTCATATGAATTACTCAGTGCCCATAGATTACAGCCAATTTGGTAAAGGAAAAAGTACTTTCTGTTTTCATCACTGAGAGAATACAAGGCTGAGGGGCAAACCAGACTGGCACATGAAAAATCCCTGTTAGGAAAAGCACTACTGGCCTGACTGCACCTCCCATGGGATTCAACTGCCTGCAATCGTGAGATTGGCACTGCTTAAATTCACAGCTTTCCAGAAGGATGAAGCTCGCTCCCTATTCATCTTTGCCACCATCTAAAGAATTAAGAGAGTGGCTGGTGATGAAGAGCACATCAATCATGTTTATTGTGACAACCACGACTGTTATAAAACAGACACTCTTACAGCACATGCTAACCTCCCCCATGCTTTTTCTTTCTTTATTAAAAACTTGTTGAACATTCAGTTCAGGTTGCAGGAATAAACCCATTTCAGGAGTTGCCCACAACACAGTATTTGCAGATACGGGTCTAGGTGTAATGCTGTTCTCACAGCTGCACTCATGGAGTTTTTTCTTAAAGAATGGCTTTGAACAGTCTTCAGGAACAACCAGCTGTGTAGAAAAGCAGCTAACACAGAGATATATCTTTGATTTAGCTCAATATTGGTTCATCTGAATCTTTATCCTTTATGGTGGAATGGCTGAGCAGAGGGAGCAATTAGGAAATGTTTGAACCAAGGTCAGCTCAAGCACAGTGAATATAAGCTTTGCCAGTAATTTCATACTGAAAGTTTTCTAATGCGCTAAGGAAAGAACACAGAAGAAATGCCTGTGGGCTGAAAAAAAAAACTGGGAAGGCTTCAAACGGTTCATTTGAACTTACATACAAACTCTTGTCCTGAAAACAACTTCTTCCTGGACACTATGAGGTGTTAACAGCCTTTGTTCAAGCAGACACAGTGGAATAATGGTTGTAGCTGCCCCTTACCTTCCCCGGCTAAAAATGTACCCTGGCTTGATTTGTTTCCTATGCTCCAAAGTTGCACTGGGAAAGAACAGGACAATCTTGCTAAAAAATGCAAATGAAAATACGGTTTTCAGATTAATTTCTTAAAAATAATCAGAAAAGTCTTCATGAAGCAAGGACTCACCAGTAAACACTTTAGATGTACCTTGCCACTAAGGAAACTGAAGAGGATTCAGTTTGACAGATCATGGGGAAGAAATGAAGTTTCTAGGCGAGACAACCCAAGAAAAATTAGTCTCTAGACATTACAAAAAGTTATTCTCCCTTGTATAGAGACAGAGAACTGGAGGCCTAAAGTGAATATTTGAGTCATCTGATCCACATGCTCTAGCCACAACTCATTAGATATCTGTTAATTACGGCTTTGGAAGATGCCATAGAGTGATACAAGGCAGCCCTAGATGTACTTAGTTAGTTTTACAACTGAGGAGTGTAAGAAACCCTTGGGTTCTTTCCTACAGTCAACAGTTTCAACAAAGAGCTCCTCATTAATTGCAACCACATCTTGTCTATTTTTATGGATGAGAAACACTACAGTCCTTATAAAAACCATAAAACAGCCATTGTCATTTAGGGACGCTATTAATCAAGGTCTTCTTGAGTACTTCCCCTTCTCAGCTCCCTTCCCTAGCTCTCAGCCCATTCGTTTTTAACTAAAAGCAGTGTGGCCATGTGCAGCCCTTGCAGAAAGCTCAGGATTTTGATTTCAGTGCAGGAAACACTCAGCTGTGATCCCTCTTGCAAAGGGAAGACCCTGAAGTGTTTGCAGGCATTCCCAGCGATGTTCATGACAAAAAGAATCATCCTGACAAAAAGGATTGAAAATACCCACTTTGTTCTGAAAGTACCTTTCATACTTTGCTTCCCTCCTCCACTTCTGGAAAATCTGAAAAAACTTCTCAGAACAGAAGCTGAATTCTTTTGGCACTATCCAAACAGGTTATTTCTGGGATCCTGGAATACTTAGATTCAAGATTAAGAAAAGCTTTCCAAGGGTTAAGGTTGCCTAATGAAGCTAAAGGGTTGTCATTATGTAAGGACAATTTAGACAAGCCTCCTTTAGGTGCATTAGTGTAAAGATTCTTTGGGGCAGAAGCATAGATTAAACGATATCCTAAGATATTCTGACTATTTCTGGATGCTCTACAATTCAGAAGCCCCCCCACCTCCCAAGCTGCCACCCTATATTTTAACAGCCTTCTGTATAATTTTTAAACTCCTTTACAATTCTCCCAGGAGCTCTGCACAGACATACTTGCAACCCCTGAAGAAGACTGAAAACTCAGTTACTTAGTTATAACAAAAGCAAAAAGAAAAAAAAAACTCCAAACCCCAAATGGGATTGCTATCTCATAGAGAAGTAAAAAATGAGGCAGAAGACACACATGATAAAAGAAGATACCAGAGCCACAGCAGTAAAAATTACGAGTTACAAGAGCGATATAAATCCTGTTAGCAGGTTGGCAGAAACCTGACATTTCCAATTCTCCATAAAGCTATTATACACATCTACTGAACTACAAAATTAAGACTAGTTCTGCCAGTTTGAGTCACAGCCAATTCAGGCAAGTTGCAAAGTTGACCTCTTTTTGAGTCCATGTTAGACACCTTCACTCTGCAGCAGCTAATTTAGTGCTGCAATAGATAAGCTTTGAAGCATTACTCCGACACATTTTTCAAGGTGTCTAGAAAACAGTTAAGTGTTGGAGGATAACTTTGGAGTGCCTAAAGTGTTTTTCCCCTCATGACAAATAAAATAGGAACTTCTTAGCTCAGATTCACTGCTTCAGGCTCCTAGTTTGAGGTGTGCTTCTGAGCATTGTCATCAGCAGCCCGTAGCCAGGTCACCAGTTATCAGAAACACAGAGAAGAGAGCCAAAAGGGACCCTGGGTAGTCCTTTCCCCTGCCCAAAAGATCCAGCACACAGGAAAAGGGTGGCTGAGTAGGGCAAGCCAGCAATAGCATGGTTCATCCATGCGGTTTTATGGGGCAGTTAGCTTTTATTACCTGGTAATTACTGAGGAAGGCTTCAGACAAGCTGACTCTACAGCCCTCATGGCAGCAGATTTGTGTGGGCAGTCAGCTCACAAAAACCATGCTGCAAGACTAATGTTCCAGAAGGGAAAGTCAGGCCATCAGGAAAGCCAAGTTCAAAGAAGACAGTTTAGCCATATTTCAATAGTATCACTAAAGAATATAAATACCAACTGAAGTTAAAAGCAAAAATAAAAATGGAAAAAGCAGCCAAAGAATAGGAAGAAGTTACAAGGTACAACAACAAATTATGAAATATCTTAAAAATAAAAAAGGCTGGAGGGCAGGGATCAGATGACAAAAAAAGTGTCTGTGAATAAAAAGGCAAAGAGTTTTAAAGTTGAAGTGGGCAGGCTAAGCTCCACACTGCTGAGCAGACACTTGTTTATGGCATCACCCCTGAAGTGGGTACAAGAAGGAGTGAAGAAGAGGGAAGAGAAGGCCTTAGGAGAGGTAAAAAGAATAAATACTGAACATGCTTATTTTTCAAAAGAGAAGCACCACAATCCAGGGCTACTATGGCTGTTGCTTTAAAGCAGTGGGTATCATTACCAAAGAAGTTACTTGATATCTCCTCCTCCTTTACTGTTCCCTGCTGTGGTACTATTTCCTCACATTGTCGGTACGTGTGAGCAGAGCACATTAATACTTGGAAAATCAGTGCATTCTTCTCTATAGAGGCACTGAATGTTTGTGAAATGAGCACTTTGGTGGACCTCAGGCTGCTTTCTCTGAGCTAATACCAGGTTAACAGGTTTTGATTCTCTGTACCTGTTTTAAACTTTATTTAAATCCTAAACCCAAAAAGATATCAAACAATCCTCAACCATGTGATAAACATATGCCAAAGTCATATAACTTCCAATCTCTTCTGTTCATTCTTTGCAATAAAAAGCAAGAATTACAGTTGATTTACTGTGCACTCAAACATGGCGAGAATACAGGAACATGTGTGATCAGTTTAGGTCAGGATCAAAACCCCATAATTTAGCTGAAAGCAGCTTCCAAACTAAGCTCATTTTTTCAGACTATATTTATAGTGCAGTTACTATGTGCCAGTACATCATTAAATGTCCTATGAACTAAACCCACCCTATTCTTTATGGGGAGGGGTTTTTCCCCCTTAAATCAGAAATATCCATTCCAGTGGAATTCTGCAGGAACCAGCAGCTCTCACAGCATTCTGCTCCCATCCATCTCCAGTTCTGATGGCTGCTAAGCTGTCTGCAGCCTTTTCTTGTTGCTGGTTAAGAGCTCACAGTCTCCTGTTCTCACTTCCTAACATGCACCTTGGCGTGGTTAGAACCACTGCTCCCCTGGCCAGTTTGAATTGGGAAGTAGAGCTGACAAAAAAGCAGAAGAGATTTGGGATGAGTGTGAGTGTCTGGTTCTACCAGCAGCACATCAGCCTTGAGGATGCTGTAGAGAAGAGGGATGGAGAAGTTACAAAGGCAGAAAAAAAAGAAAAAAAGAAAACTGAAAAACTCAGAAGCTGAGCAATGCAGCCCTGAACATCCATGCTGTTGTCCAGTCCACTGCCCAGAATTCTGGATGGGGAGAGAGGACTGACTCCTATTTCCACCACTACATTTGTGGACTGCTCTATCTGCATGACACAGAAAATGATGCAGTTGTCAAACCTTGTGCTTCCTGCTCTGTGTGCTCAGCCACACGGTCCTGCTTCAAAGCCTGATTATTTCCGGCCCTGCTGCATTAAGCTGCAAACTGAGAGGAGCATTGTGCAGGAGACAAATTTGCCATGCATCAGAGGTCTCAGGTGAATGCTCTTACTAGAGGAATGGTGTGTTTTGATGAATGTTCAGAGCTGAAAACTTAGCCTTATCACACAGAAGGCGCTGTCTGCATGGAGAGCATGGGGAGAGTAATGCTGCCTGGAAAAGCAGCCAGCTGACTCCGTATCTCTCTCAAACAACACTGGGACATGCTGAGCTCAGGAAGCAATGGGAGAATGAGGAAAATCATGTCCCAGACTAAATCAAGAGTCACTCTGCTTTGCAGAGTCTCCAGCTGCTCAAACATCCACAAACACAAAACCCTAGCTGAAAATTAACTATTGTGAGACTTTTTTTCCCCTCCTTTTTTCTTTCTTTTCATTTCCCACTTGAATGTGTGCAGAAGATACAGTCTGAGAATTAAATGTTTTTCTAAGAAGAAAATGACAGCCCCATAAATAAATAAATACTCTGTTATTTATGGAGCCAGTGCACATAGAGTGGCAGGAAACTTGGCCAGGTTGCTGTAAGCATCCATGAAACGGTCTCTAACGTCTGACTGGAAAGCACTGCAATATTCAGTCGGATGGACTGAAAGGCAGCCAACGTGGCAAACATGTTGGGGTGTTTCTACAGCAATAATTACCTTTTATCAAACTTTAATTGGTGATGTCAAAATATTTTTAGCTTGTAGTCATGAAATGGGCAACAAACACACGTTTGCTACTTCACACTAACATATGTTTGGTCTCAAGAGGTTAAGCACTCATCTGTTTCCAAATTGTGTTTCAAATTAAAAAAAAAAAAACAAACCTCAAAGCCCAGAACAAAATAACACCAACCCCCCCCCCAAAACCCCCACAACCTTTTCATCCCTGTCCATGCTGTTGAAACATGTCAGCTTGCACACAAATTATGGTTTTTCAGGACTTCTTATCTCTGATATTTCTCATGACATAATGCCTCCAGTGTAGACCTGCAAAGAAAACACAGTTTTAAGCATGAATAACAAAACTGAGCCTTCCATCAACATGGATTTGTTGACAAGAGGAAAAAGGCTTGGACACACAGATAACATTTGGGCTGCAAACAAGTTCAGATTGCTGCGACTCAGACAGCAAGGGGACAGCAATCTTTTGGCTTCGTAGAAAGGGAAGAGAAATAGGACTAGATTTTTAGCTTTGCTTTCAAACTCTGACTTCAGAATAAATGAAAAAAAAATTAAAATTATTTTGAGAAGACAAACGAACCTAAAGTCAAGCACAACCCTTTCAGCTGATACTGATTAAAAGGGGCTGTACAGCTCTTCTGCTAGCCCAGTCTTAGTAACATTCATGATGTCAGCAGGTACTTCTGTGAATGTGGCTTTTCAACCTGAGCATTGAAAAAAATCAATAAATTGAATAAACTTAAGTCTTACAGTGATCCTATAGCACTTGCTTTTTCTTTTTATTAAAGCAGTCGGAAAGGTGAAAAAAAATCAAACCCACAAATCCTCTACCATTTCACTACTGAGGTATAATATATTAAATCACAGATATGAGTCAACAACATCATGCTGCTGGGAAAAATGGAAAACCCTTGTGGGAAGAATAAACAAGTGTCATCTGCAGAACACATGGAGCAACGCTCACACTCCGCTCAGCGGGGGGAAGCGGCCGGCTCAGCTGCGGGCACCACCTTCCCAGGAGGATGTGGGCAGAACACAGAAACCCTGGAGAGCAGGGACAAGGACAATGAGGGGCCTCGTAAAGAAGGCTTAGGGCTGCTTGTCTGAGGAGCAGAGCCCTAACCCCAATCCCTTTTAGGGCAGTCCTGGGACACGTGAGGAGCAGCTGGGAGGAAGGAAGGGTTTCCTTCACACCCCCAGCCCCTGGACAGCATTAAGCTCTCTGAAGAACAGGAGTGTCAGAGACAAGACTGAGACAAGCACCCCTGCTGTGGCTTTCAGTGTAGCAGGGATTACAGATTTGTGCAACACAATCTGGGTAATTTCTGAGAAGTTCATCATGATCTTGCTGTGTGTGCTTGCTTTAAGTTTTCTCACCCCACTGCCAGAGCGAGAGTGCTCAGCTCTTCCTCCTGGTGTCCACCTGGGCCTTCCTTCCAAACTGCTCCACTTTGCTCTTCCTCCTTTCTGTTTACTGTTACTGCCTCATCAGTGATTTGCCTGTCTTTCTCCTGAGCCTTCCCTCCTGGATGCTGGAAAATGTGCTGGGTTCCCTTTGCTGACTCAGAAACGCTTCCCTTGGAGCAGACAAAGAAATAGGAGTAACCCGGCATTTTCCACAGACTGACCAGATTGCACAGAGGATGTCCTGCAAATTAAACAATTCAGTTAAAATAAGTGGTAGTAACTGAAAGTGCTTGAAAGGACAGCAGTGCTATTTTTAAATAAATATTTCTTTCATTTTTAAATAATGACTTTGCATTTCAGTGTTACTGTACAAAGTTAAAATGTTTCCAAGCACCACTATCCATTTGAGGCAGCAGCATTCCCATTGGAAATTTTAGGCAAACAGAGGGACTGGATATGGAGAGAAAAAGTCTTTTTCAGAATTATGTGTTGATTAATCCAAAAATAGAAACATTTTCCAAACAAATTTTCTATGTGCAAGTATCCCAGTTTCCCAGCAACTCTGTCAATGACTTAATGTCAACTTTGTGGGAAAGCAGCTCTGGACAAGAAGCTAAGAGCTTTTTGGAGTCTATTCATAACCCTGCATTTGCATTTGATAAATTGCTTCATTGTTATAACAACCCCCCCTTTCTTGTGATGATTGATTCTTTTTGTTTTACACAAAAAACATTTGGTTTAAAATGCTAATCTTTCAGCATTTTCTCTATCATTACATCAGAATTTTTGTCAAAATGTTTCAAAACTTCCATAAAGTTGTTTAGGTATTTTCCTCAACTAAATACTATTTTACGTGGGCTAAATTTCTCTATATTTTATATAAAACTGGCACTATTTTTAATAGCATCGTTTCAATAGGTTTAAAACAAAATGCTTAATTATCTAGATAATTATTTAAAGCAAAAAGAAAGTGAGTTGTAACACTGTTGTAGCCATAACAAGAAATACAAAGTTTTGTCTGGTGTTTTCAATTAATATTCCACATATTTGTCAATTCCCCAACTGCATTCACACTTTCTTGAAAGAATGGCACAGGATCCAAGTTTCTTCTAATTTATGCAGTCATAATTTTGGTTTTTTTTTTACATAATGGACTTATTCATACCAACATGAGCAGGACCACACTCTAAGCTAGCTGGATCTTAAAAGCATTTCAAGCCAGCTAATGCCAAGGTGAGAGTTTCTTTAGAACTTTTGAACAGAAATTCATGCAGGCAATTCCTCTACCACAGTTTCAGCAGCAGCAAAAAGCTCCCCCAGCACACTCTCAGCTACCCAGGCAAGCAAGGTGAGCAATTAAGAGCAGATCTGGTTTCTGCCAGCGTCCAACGAAGTTTTGATCATGGCTCTCCTCGTGAGGGGCACAACAGAGCCCAGCCCAGGGTATTTAACAAAGAGTGGCCTCCTGTCCCCTCCTGTGCACACCCATGCAAGCAGCACCTTGGGCACTGGGTACACAGCAAGGACCCTCCCCCTGCAGCTTGAGAAACACCCAGCCTACGCACACTTCAGATCCTCTGCATTCATTTCTACTTAAGATTCAGCTTTTCCCCAAGTAGTCTGTAAAATTTTTCTCCACTTAACCTCAAATTGCCTTTCTCCCCTGCTCATAACTCGAGCTGGGGAAAAAAAAATAAAAAAGCTTGACTTGTCTTGGAGTGTCAAGAAGTAAAACCAGCTTCGAAACAACTGCAAAACGGCAGAAGTAGGTTTCAGTGGGACTTCTAATGTGCTGTGAATTACACTGGTGCTTAATTAAATTACCTTGCTGAGTCTGGGCCTAAATTAATGTGAGACACACTCCTCAGTGTTTATTTGGCTTGGATAATTAAAGTAAGTTACAAAATGAGGGTTTAGAGCTAATGTAAATGAAAGTTTCAGTAATTATGTCTTCACTCAAGCACCTGGCATTGCCTGTTGGGTTCATAGAGTGAACATAGGAATAGGTGAACAAAATTCTGCTGCAATCCTCCGCTACAGAAACCAAACGGGGCAATTCTTAAGCACCAATCCTACCTCATCCACATCCATTTGTAAACCATTTCCTTTCAAGCCATTAAATGACTTTTTGTGTCTCTTTTGTACCCCCTGGTTCTGGGTTCCATTGGAAGCCAGCAAGTGGGAGCATGAGCTATTTACTTATTTACTTCAAGCCTGGAAAAACGGGGGAGACTGAAAAGGCTGGTGTTTTCTTGAGAAGGGGATGAAATTTCACACTGGTTCTTATTGAAACCAGTTCAGATATCCCAGGCCTTTCCTCTCCTTACCCCGTCCCTCCCCCACCAACTTAATTTGCCCATTTATGCCTTAAATCTGGTATAACGGCTCCAACTCCCTAAAGACCCTGAACCCATTTCCACTCCGTAACACGAGGGCAACTCCACCCGGGGCTGTGAAATGGCATTAGGGTAGTGGAGAATATGCTTTGCAGTATTAACGTGAATTAAACTGGAATTGAAAATAAAGACTTCTGAACAGAGTTCCTTTTTGCAGTGCTAATAAAATCTGCATTCTTGGCAGCAGCACCCAAAATCTGGCTGGTGCACCAAAAACAGAAACCCTTCCTCTGGCTGGGGTCGCCCCTTTCCTTCCCAGGGCTGCCAAGAACCACAGGTCGCTGCTGGAGGAGAACACCCATCAAGGCCTCTCTTACTCTGGGGTCCCACCAGAATGAATATTAGCCCAGGGGTACCAATTCATCTGCCAATGTCCTCAGCTGATGGAAAAAATGGATTTGAACTGAAATGAGTGAATGGGGGGAAAAAGATCCTCATCAAGTTTTGAAGTTTTCAAAGGTTTTGTCTTGATGTGGAGTTCAAGGCTCCAATAAACCTTTCTTCGAGCTTAAATGAAACTGAAAATGTGATAAGCTAAACTCTGTGCTTCGCTGGAGTAACCAAAATCTATGGATGTCTTGGGTTGCAATATATAACCAAAAATGTGTATTCTATTTTCATCTGTTGAAACTGGTTGGGGAGATGTTTTCCTTTATCTCTTGGGGGTGGGGGTGGGTGCCTTCTCTTAATGGGCCAGCTGTTAACCACCAGGTAGGGTGGTGTTTCCTTATCTCTTCCACCACCCACCTTCCCTCCAGGGCGATATCATCTGTGAATGGGCCACTAAAGCTCACCCATGACTGATAAAATTAAATCATCCCATTGTGAGATGCCCCAGCCAGTGGGAGGAGCCAAGCATTCCTACCTAAATAAAACCCCAGATTCAGAGTACAGAGGGAACTGGTTTTCTCCACAGGATTCCCAGAGGAAGCCTGGACCCATCTTGCCACCACTGGACCCTTCTACAGGATCATCTCTACTCCAACAGAGCCACATCTGTCACTCCAGGAGGACTTATTTTGGACTGCTTCCAACACCCTGACCAACAGGGTGTCAGGTCATATTCTGACTCTGTCAGTGTTTCTAGGATTATTTTGTTGTTGTTGTTTGCTTGTTTCTTTTTTTTTCTTGTACTACTACCTTTGTATGTTGTAATATTCCTAGGAAAGAACTGATACTCCTATTCCCATATCTTTGCCTGAAAGCCCCTTAATTTCAAAATGATAATAATTTGGAGGGAGGAGGTTTACATACTCCATTCCAAGGGAGGCTCTGGTTTCCCCTGGCAGATAGCTGTTTTTCAAAACAAGATAATGGACCACACTCACTTTTACTGAAGGAGACTGAGTCAGTGCAGTAGCTTTCCTACACTGTTTATTGATGTTTGTTTGTTGTCACCTGTATTTATCATCCACTGTATACATGTAATTCTGAAATCCATCTTTTTGCAATGGCATCTCCTATGTTATTTCTAGTGAGACACCCATGAGGACTCCCATAATGACCAGCTACATGAGCAGCTCTTTGTCTCCCACGGGACACAAAGAGGAATGACAAACCATTCAAAGGGAGTCTTGAAACTCTGCAGCAGCAAGTCCTAAGAGGGAAAAAGTACCTGATGATTTGAAGGGCTTCTCTTAAGTTTCCTGCAACATGGCATCAGCCTTCAGATGATCTGCTGGGAGCTCATCAGGCCCCCATGTGCATCATTACTCATAGTACTACTGCTATGCTCTTCCTAAAGCCAGTACAGGCAATGCCAGTAAATAAACTATGGAAGCTAAATCAGTATTCCTGCAAGATCTAGGAGGAGAAATATTGCCACAGAGGGATCGTTGTCTAGTGTACCTTACCGTTACAAAAGTTTCATTGGAAAAAACCACAGATGTTGAAGAGAAAGTTAAAAACAAAAAAAGGGGGCTCCAGGGCTGTTTCATCTGGACTGCTGTTTCGGGTATTCTGCTGTCAAGTCTCCTGTCACTATCTGGAAACTTTTTAGAGTCATTAGAGTGGTCTAACACCTTCTGCTAAACGTGAACTCTCTTCAGCCTACAAACAACTCTGTAAGGCCAGATCGGCCTTGTTTCTTCCTGTCCCAAGAAAAACTTACTGAATATCTGGCTTTTCAACCTCATGCATATCTCAAGTGTCCAAAAAGCCTTACCATGTATTATCCCTTAGTCTCCCAAACTAGCAAGTGAATCCACTCAGGATTAAACCCACTCAGCTTAGCAGTCCCTTTTCAACTCCTTTGTTCAGGTAACATAAGCAGGTTAGCAATCAGTCACCTTTCTAAATGACCAATATCCTGTGTTACAGACAGGAAAAGTGCAAGATCTCTTGCATCAGTGGATTTTAACCCCAGCCCTCTCAATCTTTCTCTTTAGGACATCAGCCTATTAACTGACATAGAACACTTCAGAAAAACCAGAACAGCACCCTCTCAGAAGAATGCTTTTTTTTGCAAATAATGTCAGAGATTTCTGTAAACAAAACACTGCAAATGACCACCCATGGGTGTGATCAACTACTTTTTTACCAAGTACTTTATCAGTGTCTGTCCAGATCCGTCCCAAGTGCTCCAGCTATTGCCATCCTCAACTGTACGCTGAGAAATGAGTGCAGGAAATGGACTTAGCTGAGGCCACAAAACATTTATCTTAATGCTAGCCTGGTAGATTACCATGTTTATTTAAAGTGGCATAATAGTCTGCAGTTGAAAAAAAAAAAAAAAACAACTGTAGGAGTTTCCTGGTGCTTTTGACTTCTCAGTGCTTTTTCCTGGTGCTTTTGGTTTCTCATCAGCAAATAAAAAGGTGAAGCACTGTTCCATGTGTGCTGTGTACTGGAGGGTTAACTCATTTCACCTACTTCCCTTGGAAAATTATTAGGCTGAACAATAATCCTTACTCTTTAGAGGCTTTAGGAACTTATAAATGGCATTATTTTCTAATGTCTCTTTAGCTCATGCAGCGGTTGAGATACTTTTATATTTGCTACCCACTTCAGACAGCGGAGTTATTCTCATACTTCAATGAGGAAGTAGCTGGTCTGATCAATATACAAGCTTTTGTCCCACATCTACTGGAGACAACATGTTCTTGTTGAAGGAAATATGCTGCTTGAGGTCAGGATCAGAGAATTGTATCCAGGAATCATTACGTGAACTCAAGAACACTAAACTACTACTTGCTATGAGATGCTGAGTTTTACAAATTAACATGGGTCACGATCTGCCAAAGCTTTAATAAATTCCATTTATATGCATTATAAATTTCTTTCAGAGTCCTGTGGAAAAAATTACTTTTCCTGCAAAAAGAAAAAATCTCTAAAATACAAACTTTTAGTGAATCAAACTTGCCAGCTGCATGACAGCCCACCAAGGATATCACTCTGACCACAGAAATCACACTTTTGAAGATCACTATCCTAAAAAAACTCAAATCAGAAAAATAAATCACCTAAAAGTTGTGGATTTTGCTTTGAAATCCATTCCCCTGGTCTGCCACGTTCATTTCTCTGAATGAGCTTCAGAGTGAATGCATCTTTTTTGCAAGTCTGAGAAAAATGGCACAGTCGTACAAAAAAACGCTCCCCAAAGGCTCCCTTGTTGTGTGCAGGGGCATTAATAATGAGTTATCTCTACTGGTGGCATTTCAGCATGACACACCCCAGTGTCACTCTTTGGTTTGCTGGGGATTTTTGGTTTTTATAGTCACATAACCTCTCTGTACCACCACTGTATTGGTCAATCACATGCAGAACAAAAAGGAAAATCATCTTTTTCTGCAGTGTTACAGCACATGCAGTACAGTGGAGGGATAATTAACTCACAACTCCCCCTATTTCCCTTGGAAAATTATTATGCTGGCTAATAAACCTTACAGTTATGAGGCTTTTATGAACTTACAAACCCTGCAGTAATTTGAAGTGCATGTGTGGTTTGTTCAGCTGTTTGAACGCTTCTCACCTCAGTCACCCTTTCTCCCTGTGAACTCACACCCCAGAAACACTTTGCATCAATGAAAAAGAACAGTGTGACTGAAAGTATATGAGATTCCTGCACATTCACTCCTTCCATGACTAATTAGAGGGTTTGGGGATTTTTTTTCCTTTTCTAAGTGGAGCTATGCTGCCAGAGGCTGAAAACGGGAGAGGTTGGTGCTTAACACTCTGGATTTATTATCTGATCTTCAGGTGAACCACTTAAACCTCTAGTGGTTTAATTTTACCAACCGTAAAACACAAGTAACAATCATCACCTACCTTTAGGTGCCTTCGGACATTCCAGGGAAAACACCATCTCAAGGCCATGGGGATGTGCCAAACTTCTTGTACTGTGGGATCAACTTCTTCCTCCAATTTTCAACAGAAGTTCTTGCCATCAGGAAAGCAGAGAATGCAGAACATGCTGACAACCCTACCCTATTTCTTCCCATTGAAAAGGCTTAAAAGATAAACTACATATAGTATTTTCCAAAACACTGAAAATAAACACTGCACCAATTTCAGTAAAGGCCATGTAGAACAGTAAAAAAATGAATAAGTTTGAATAAATATTTCTAAATAAAGAAAGAACTGTTGCGTACAACAGCTTGTGCCAATTTATCCCTCTCTACCTGAAAATATCTGAGAAAACTGATGGAGATCATGGGTGTCCTCAGAACAAATGAGAGCAGCAAGGCATCATCCTGTGATTTTTCTGAACAGCATTTCCCTCTTGGGCTGCTGATGGGATGCCCTTGGATGCACAGTCAATAAATGTCCTGGGAAATACGTTTTCATTTAATGAATGATTTCCTTAAGCAGTGTGAATGTGATACTTGGCACTTCCAGTACTGTGAATAGCTGAGAAACGTGCATTAACAGCAAAGCAGGAATGACATGAAATTCATTCTCACCAACACATGGGTATTCCTGAATGTCAGAACACACACCAGTCACTAGTACATTTGGGGACTTGAAAACTTCTGTAATTCCAGCTGTACAAGTCCAGCTGCATCACTTACCTAGAATTTAATGCAAAGAAACACACTGTGCTATGTCTCTTCTCTGACATTTGCTCCAGGCAAAAGATTTTTGTTCTTTATTTTTCAAATCAGAATTAAAAAAAAAAAAAAAAAGAGAAACCAAACAAAGAAGAACCTTAAACAAAACACTACCTCTCGAGTAGATACCATCATTATTCCTTTTTGAATCAGGAGATGTGCTTCACTTTGGCAAAACATTTTAAGAGATTCTAAGTCATTGCAAACACCAATCACAGGAAGGAAATTAAGCTCTGTTCAGCTTTGCACATCTATATTACAGTGCATACAAAAATCACTCCTCAATATATTTTCAGAATACTTGGCAACAATGCATTAAATATAATCATGGCTGCATGTTGGCTCTTTGCTCCTATACTCAGAGGTGGAAGATTATGAAGTGGTGTCTTTCATCTTCTGAAGTTTGTAGACTTTTTTCCTTTAAGTATACACATTACCAGGTTTGCAGAGGGTAAAGTCAATAAACTGTGCCCAGCAGCTGGAACCCAGAGCAGAGGAACCAGTTCCTGTTGGGGCTGAGTCCAGCTCCAGATTAGTCACCAAGAATGCTGAGCCCTCAGACAGAGGCACTTTGTTCTCATCCCAGAAAATCTCAGCGCACCCAGGGAAGCTCAGGCTCGCAGGGGCCTCATCACAGAGTTTTACAGTCCTCTTTAGGGCTCAGCTTAAAGCTGGGAAATTCACAATGACCTGAAGTGCTACATGTCAGCATCCTGCTCTCAGTGCTCAGAGCAGTCCAAGCTCCTGAGATTTAAAGGCCTGGGACACAACGTTATTTACAGTGCACATCAGACAAGAGCTGGTGTTGATGACCATCCCTATAAAAGGTTTTATATGCGTATAAAATAGATTGACTCCCCACACCATGGCTTGCCTTGAACATTTCCTGATCTATATTTACATTTCTTTGGCCTGGTGAAAAATAAGCCAGCACAACATAGAAAGGTCCTTATTTATACCCCACAAAATGTGTACCTTTGGGAGAAAAGATTCTAAAGTTCACATACCTACTCAAGGAGACCAGTGTTGAGTGACATGCTGGTATTGCTGCTCTCAGGCCTGCTCTTTAACTGGTTTTCCATTAGAGCAAGAGTTTATCATGTCATCTTAAAACACTACAGTTGGTGAAAATCATCCCCTTTACTAGAAGAAAAAAAAGACATCCAAATTAGTTAATGAGACAAAAGAAAAAAATTGTATCAGACTATTTAGCAATTCACACCATGAGAAGCAGTTTAATTTACTGCTCTCAAATGCGAGTAAAATTGAAGGATTTGACTTGAAAAAAAAAAAGTTTATGTGTTCTTCATGCTGCACAAGCATGGCTGAATTTGCTTTATCTGACACTTACAGAAAAGGATGATAACATTCTCTTCTCCACACAGAAAGATGTCATCTTCATAGCAGACTAACTCCATGTCCTCACACCTGGAGATCTCTAGTCCATGACTGGGACTCAGTCCTGATCAAGCAGTTAATTTAAGCAAACTTGTCACCTTGGAAGGTAGGGCTATAGCACAGTCCAGTCCCTCAGACACAAAATGTCTCTTCTCCAGCTCCTTGCCTCATTTTAAGTCCAACTTGAACACCAGATGAAGGCTGAGCTTTCAGAGCCAGAAAGACACAATTAAAAGATGTATCCAGCACATGAATGCTTCCAGGGGAAAAATGAATGCTCTGGAGCAATCCCTTACCTCTTTAAGAACAAGAATGTAGGATTTGCCCAATAATAAAAGTTAAATGGCAGTAATTTTACATGGTGTCAGGTGAGCCCCACACTGATCATCTGCTGGACTGAAATTCAAGACATTTAGATGCTCACCACTGACCTGCAAGACACGGGCAGAAGTCACATGTGGAACACCACCTTGCTCTTAGGTTTTTATAAGGGTCATGCAGCAGAGCAGTGTACAGCATGCACGCTTCTCAGGGAGGCGGGGAAGTTTTGCAACCCAAAAGCTCCTCATGACACTAAATGGGATCAGCTTACAACACTACAGACCTCACAGTCAGCAGGAGCTGTGTGTGCCCTACAGCAGACCTCAAGGCAGATTTCAGTGCTTGCTACAGACCATCCCCTCTGTACCAGCACAACACAAACACATCAAAGCAGAGTTGGGTGTCTCCAGAACAGCACTTGGATGAGATCAGAGGATGCCAGTGGCTGTGCTGCTCCTGCAGGCCCAGCAGAAGGGTGTGCCAGGGACAGACAGCGTGTGGGGAGCAATGCCTGCAGCAAAGGAGCTTCCAACCAGAGCACCTTGGCTGTGCTGCAACAGAGTAACTTGGTACTTTCCCACATGATCAGCCAGCTCTCCTGGCCAGCAGGACCGGGATGAAGCAGAAACATCTTCCTTTCAAAGGATTACTCCTGGCTCTGGAGAGGTTTGTAATTTTTGGCAGTCTCAGGATGGGCTGTACAAAGGGAAAAGGAACTTTTCTGCTCCCTCTCCCACACTGCAGCCATGCAAGGCCCAGCCATAACGTAGCTCTTAATAAAAAAGCACAGATGTGCCCTGTAGGCACTTAAAAGACTAAAAGAAAAAAAAAAAAAGAAACAGAATGTTCCTGTGTGTTTCATAAATCGGTATATAAGCATAATACAACCTACTATCCTAGACAGCAAATGAAATATCTTAAAAAGTATTGAATCCTTGGTGAATTTTCTCAGTGGATCGGCATGAAGCTATTTAGCCCAGATGTTTCCATAATTCTGATGCATTAGGAGCTGCAAAGCACCATGGCCAAGTGTTAACAGAGTGAACTGTAATGTAAAACATGTAAAGATCCTGGCTTCCAGAGTTATTGGAAGTTTTCACTCTAACCACTCTGCTTCCTTAAGCAGCTATGTTTTCTTTACAATATGCACTTAGATTTTAATGTACATGGAAGAAGAACTAAAGCACGCCCCTCTCCCCCATCAAAACCTAATTCTGTATGTTCTCTGGAAGAACGTAGAGAGGCCAACAAGAGAATGACAGGGAGTCTTTCAGAAATGGGAATCTCGCCTCTGAACAGCAAATCTCACACTCTAGGGAAAGCAGGGCCAGCAAGGCACAGCTGGGTACCACATGAGCAGGTGAAGAAGTGACGCTGAGGTTTCTGATGACAACCTGGTGTCCAAAAGACAGACTGTCTCACTGCGAGGCTCTTGTTTGCATCTGTAATGGATTTAGGGATTTGTAGAGGCAGTTTTAAAGATATCCAAGCAGGTGCAATGTGTATGTTGGAATGGCCTGACTGAGTGAAGAAGCAATAATGGGAATATGAAGCAGCACAAAGAAAGGTAACCGCATGTGCTCAGAAGAATGTGAGATAAAGAGTGCAAGAAATAAACTGGCAGTCTCTATGGAAGAACAATGCAATGGAATACCTTGCATTGAGAGATCATTTGGAAAAATCTTTGTCACTATACTTAATTATTCAGAAGAGTTTAAAATATTTCAGAGATTATTTCTTCATGATGTACCTGCCAGAATGGGAGCTGAGAGTTTTGCAATTCTTTGAGACCTTGTTATCTTAAAAGCACAAAACACAATGCTAAATTAATGAAAATTAACTCCTGCTACAGCCCTGAACCTGCAGTCACAACTCTGTTTTCATGTGAGTATTTGCTGGAACAGAAAAGCAGGTGTGAGAGGTGGAGTAACTTCCATTTTTTGGAACAAAAAACGCCGAAATTTCATTTAGGCCTGGAGTTTCTCACATCTTTTTAAGGGAAACCAATGTCACCTGGGTTTAGGCTCTAGAGAGCACACTGGTGCAATCTACCATGGAATATCATCCTGACCACTCATACACTGATTAACCTCCAGAGCAAAGTAGGCCATGGAGGCCTTGTTTCACTTCTACACAGTAAAAGTTTAGTAACCAAATTTTCTATATGCTACTGTCAACTGTTCTGCCTTTTCTCCTCCACCCCATGACTACACAGCAGTTTGTCCTTCAACTGTATTTCCCAACATAAGCCCTTCAGTTCATATTACTGGCTGCTACTTTTAAATAAAAATATTACAGGACTTCCAATTAGTGAGAAGAGAAACCTGTATTTCAAAAACGGACTTTGTAAAGCCATAGCAGGTGGCAGAATTTGTCCTCCTATGTAACAGAGCTTAATCCCAAATCTTCTATTACTCCTGGCTGATTTAAACCATTCAGTTCCTTTTCAGTTGGATACAGTCCTTGATAGCTGTTGGACAAAAGCTGATGCCATCCATAACTGCTAGACAGCTTTCGCATCTTTAACAGCCACAGAATTATCATCTAGGCATGGAAAAAGTCAAACATTAGCTTGTAGGAGATTGTTCTACACTGTTTCTAAATTAGTGCTCTGCAATTTAAAAGCTAATTTTCCTATCATCCATTTCATCCTTATCTGTTTGTCAGCTCAGAGGTTAAATGAAGCAAATATCATGTTACGTTCCTTTAAACTTGGAAAAGGAACACATATAGTTTTAGCAGTGAAAAAAAGAGGTGTAGCCTTCAAATGTCTTAAACTATGAAAATATTGTCAAATAACCATTATTGTCATGTTAAAATAAATATCTGAACACAAAACTCCCAGGTGACTAATGACCAGAATACTGTAACAAGTACTTATTTTCTAAAGCATTTTTTTAAAACTGTGACAAAAAATTCAGACTGAAGAAAGTACTAATAATCATTTGTACATTTGCCCTGGGTTTAACTCACTTTCTTCTCTATCACTCTTCCATATGAGCTTTAGGAAATAAAAACATTTTTTCTCTATTTCAAGTACAATCCTGAATGGTGAAGTAACAGCTTAAAAACTGCCATTATTACTCCCTGAGATTCTGCAAATGCTGGTGTCTCAACTCTCTTTTTCCATGGGATTACTAAAAAGACCATTGCCTGTCTCTCTCCAAATAACAGACAGTAAGGACCTCATTAAAAAAACACTTGGATTATCCAGTTTTTACACTTCATTTTGTAGAATTACTCCCTTCCTGTATAATTTTCAGTGATGTTTAACTAGATCCCAAATGGCTCACAGTGTCCACTTTGCTTAACTAGCTTCATTTTTTTCCCAAAACTTAATTGTTCCAGCAAAATTTTCCTATAACCCAAACTTCTCTTTTTCTGGGTGTTTCTATTCAAATGGGAGGGCAGCAGAAATACTGCATTTCTGAGTAAACACAGTGACAAAAAACCAGCAAAACACCTGCAGAGGAGAGACAAGAGCTCCCACAGCTGAGCTGAGAGAAGCTACTTCACTAATATTTAATAGATTGTGTCACCCAAAAGCACTGGGAAAGAAATAATTTATCACAGCTCCTACACTCTGCTATTGCTCTGTCCATAATCAGGACCAAAACCTTCGATATTCTCTCATAAGACATGAACAAAACAGCGTGACTCAAACATATCTACATTACCTGTAGGCTTTAAAACTCCTGTTTTGTTGATCAGCAAACCTGCAGGTTGGCCAGTCCATAAATTCTGATATTTATTTTCACTCTTTAAACACAGCATATCCCTGGGTTTAATGCTTTCTGAAAGAAATTTTCTCTTTACTTGGTTGTCAAAGCAGAAATGCTATACTGAGTGGCTGTCAACTTTTGTCTACAGTGTTTCTTGCTTTGCTCATGAAAAACAAAGTAAGAAAAGATAGGAGTAATTTTGTTATGAAGAAAAGAGTCCCCAGAGCACAGGCATGGGAATGCCATTTATTACTGTAAAAGCACAGGGAACAAGAACTATTGCAGGTCCCCAGGTTCAGTGCCTGTGCAGAGGTTTAGGTTCAGTTGGTCCTGTCTCAAGTGGGATCAGCTCTGGTTCTATTTTAATGATTCCATTTTACTTCTTTAACAACACTTACCTTTTTTTCACATGGGGGACTGCAGCACTGATATCCAGAGATGAAGACTGGTGCCCATCAGATGTCTTTCCACAAACTGTCCATCTGTCTTTGCCACTATGAGGACTCAGAGTATCAATTCTTATTTGGCAAGACAACACTAGCATTCATTACATCCATTTACACCAGCAACAGCCATTTTTAAGAGACTTCAGGATCAATTTCTGATGGATTAGCTGTAATATTAGATCAGATGCAGAATGTTTAAAGTTTAAAAGCATTATTCCAATTTGATCTTGCAATACATTGTTAGGAATACATTGTTGCAATAATTCCTCCCAAGTTCCATTAGGGCTGTGGGTTATAAAATGTGTCATTAGAAGTGGGGCCATATGTCAGAGGCACTCTCTTGCTCTCAGACAGAGCAGCAGAGAAGGTTGATTCATACACCAGGCTCTATTCATGACAAATCCATGCCTGTCACAGAGGTTTCGTACATGATGGACGGACTCACACAACAATGCAGCCGAACACCAAGTTATGATTCTTCATATTTGACACGTCTTTATTTTCTCCTCCTTAGCCCTGCACCCTCAGGGATTCTGCAGATCCACCAGGAGATTGCTCACCTGGAATACAAAACCCAGGGCCTCCACCTACAAACTCTTTATTGGCTGCATTTCTGTAAAACTTCTGGGGGTGGTTGCTTACATTCCACCACCATCCCTAATCTCTCCTTTGTACCCTTACTCAGTCCTAGCTATCGTGTCACTGCTTTTCCTGGCTTTCCAAGCTGCCTTTCTTGCAGTCCCACAAAAACACACGAGATGTAGCAAGCATAAGCTGCTCTCCTTGCTCAGTATTTGATTGTCCTTTCCCCATTCAAATCCGCCTGCCAGATACTCATCTGCTACCACAAATAATTTGTCCCATGTCAAAACTTCTTTGCCCCACCATTTATCCCAACTGTCAAGCTTTGCACTGGCTTATCCCTCCCAATCTGTCGCTCTGTCCATCTGTTGTCACACTGCTCCACAACCACCCCGTGTGTCTTTCCCCACACAGAGCTCATGCCAGACACACACGTGTTTTTAAAGACACTTTCAAAGCGCTGTGAAAAGCAAAGACTAAAATGGGCTTGTACCCATCCTACAAGGCTCTTTTTATTAATTAAGGGACAGAACACACTTCAAGATGTGCAATGCTCTCCATGCGGAAGCCATTCCTGTGGATCTCACCCTCCTGGCAGGAAATCATTGAAGCCCAGACACTTTGCAGCTTTTCCAGGCAGCAAAGAGGCACCTAAGTCACCAACAAGGCAGAGGGAAAGCTCCAAAACAGACACAAACCAGCTTATTTCCCATTCAATAAATGTCAATATTGAACTTCTTAGATAAGAGCAGCCTCTCATACCTTCTGAAGAAAAAGAACTAAACCAAACAAAACCCAAACACTGCATTTAATGATATGAAAATATCTGCTAGAATGCCCTCCTTTGTTCTTGAGTAGGGTTTCCTGAACTACAAACTCTGCTGCCCCTCCAAAGTCCCTCCTCATGCTGTTCATGGTGCTGCCTGCTGCAGCAGGCTGTCATTCCAGCAGAAGGAAATTCATCTGTGCTGGTCCATGCACACAATCACCATTCTAAAAGGTGAGGACATTTAGTAACTCATGCAAAATAAAGCATGACAATTATGACCTCACTTACTCCAGGATATAAAATGTAAAGACTGAAGAAGGGGCTTTCTAGCTCTCTGGCCTCCAAGACTAGAAAAATTTTGCTCTGGGAGCTCCAGGTTTTCACCCTTTCAAAGCATGTGCTTGAATTTCCTAGAACACAGCAGACCTGAAACAACAATAAAATCTTTCTTCTCCTTGTTGCAAACATGCCTGAAACCAGTGGAAGGAAACTATCCCTACTGAAACATTTTTGAACACATACCTCAAATGTAGCCTTTAGCACACTGAGAATTACACAACTGAAAATTCTAAGTCAGCTTTTAAAGGCATAAATGATGTGGAGTTAATAACAGTCAGCAAACAAAACAGAAAATGCAGAACAAGCTACTGTAGTGAATCTGCTGCTTTCATAGTACATAAGGGAACTCTTTTTTTCTAATGTAAACACCACTGGCACAAACCATCTATGTTGTAGTGCCAGAGGAATACAAAATTCAGTGGCCTGTCTACAAAACCAACCTTGTCATTAAAGTTGTCCTTAACTGCGGGATCAGACAAAAACGTAGTTCTTCAGTTCATTGTGAGGACTGAGGCAGCAAAGGTGGAAAAAAGAAACCAAGTTCCTTTGCGTTATGCAACAAGTGCTGCCTTTGGTTAAGGAGGTGACACTGAGCCAGATGAACAGCTGGTACAGGCTGAGACCTAGACTGCAAATTCCAGAAATCAGTGGAGGTTACAGGTGCGCAGTATCCTGACAAAAACTTTTTCAAGCCATCAAGCACAAGGAAGTTTCAAAAGTATCCCAGTAGTTCCAAGCACATGAAAGCAAACAGTGTCATACATATTTTACTCTGCAGGAAAACTTGTGTTTGAAACAACAGACTCTTGGGAATGCCTTGTAAGAGCTTTGTAAGGGGAGATCCACAGTCTGCTACATGACTAAAACCAACACAATCAGCTATTCCCAAGGCTGATATAACATTGGTCATCTCTTTTGACTCAAGTGCTCATATCTTTCAAAAATATGCAGATTATACTCATATATAATTTGGGAAATAGTTGCTAGAAAGAAACTTTTTACATAAATCACTTTGCTCAGTCTCTACATAATTTTTGGTTTTGTCCCCAAAACTGCAGAACAGCAGAGAATTTCAAAGCAATTCTGAAAACTGTAAAATGTTTAAGAACTAGACATTACCTTTCATCTAGAGGAAGCCCAAATACACAGAGTAGCTATCCTTTTGTGGCATAAAACCTCACCTGCAGTTCCTCTACAGCAATTACACCTGAAAAGCACGACACAGAATGTGGCATAGCTATAATCAAAAGGGTTAATTCCATCGGCAAGTCATTAAGCACTTTGGTTTTGAAACAAAATGAACTTTATCAAGAAACCAGCCATTCCATTGCAAGAGCCACCAAGCACCCATTATTAATTGCACAGAATTATATCATCAAGGCCTTGTTTAAAGCTGACCCCAGTCCAGCCAGTGCAATGCTCTGCTTAGTTTGCTCACACCATGCCTGCAAATCTGCTCTAAGCCTTGTCTCACAAGCTCCAGGAGTCTGTGCCCAAAGTAAACAACACATTTTGTATCTGTTTACAAACAAAGCATAAAAAAGAATCCAGAAAACAAATGGCTACTCACTCCTGAACAAACAACAACCCTTTCTGTCCTTAGTAGGCTGACACAATTTTATAAACACCCCCTTCTTTATGAGGGCAACCAAAACCAATGCCCTGAAGGCCCAGAGATAATGCCAGAGAACAGAGGTGGATAAGGGGAAGACTTTCTTCTGTACCATTTATTCCACATCATTTATGAGCCTTTTTTAATTAATCAGGTATGTTTGACTAGAGTAACAAGATATTAACTAAACTAATGGTAAGTCCCTGGTTCAATTAATTTGATGTATTTCCTTTTGCCCATAAGAAGCTTTTAATGTAATACCACTCAGGGGAATCTGTAAGATTCTCTTTTTTCTTCATTCAGTATCTTCTAGCAATCAAACTCTAGGGCCTCACAAGATTAAAGGTTTTACCACATTTCAGGACATCTGTGGTTGTAAAAATAGAAATTTCTCATCATATCAGGTGTAAGAAAGATGATTTGGCATAATTTGTCACCTGAAAACATGAAAAAAGGTCACATCAACAAGAAAGTGAGAACCTTATCATGTGCTCTGTAAAGCCCTATAAGCACAACAGCACAGCCAGCCAGAGAACTGTGGGCAGTGTGAGTGCAGCTACCAGCTATTTAAGGAAAATCCTCCTGGAGACAGCCATGCCAAGCCCCTGAATCCACTTTAATGGTGGAAGTGGACACATATGCTTGGGGACTTGATGTCCTTTCTGAGTAACACTCACATGGTATAGGAGCAGAGAGCAAACTCTGAGCAAGACTGCAGTAAGTGCTGGGATTTGGGGGAGCTCGGCCTGCCGTGGGTTAGCAATGCACCAGCTCTACATTCATTTATATTCTGTATTTGTTGATGCACAGATGAAAAGTCAGGAGGTTCAAGTGATCTGGCACAAATGAAGGTTTCCTTATCACAACTGCTTGCTTTGGTAGTACTTACATGAAAAGGCCTAATGAAAAGTTAAGTGAATAATGTTGCACGCTGGAAAAAGCACTCCTTTTGACAAAGTGATTAACTGGAGAGCCTCCACCAGCGCTCCTTGGATGCATTCCCAGGAAAGCCTCTTGTGGTCCTGCTATTCCTCATCCTAGATAAAGAAATGAATACAAAACATTACTCAATCATGGAGAAAGTTGTTTTCAGCAATTGATAGGACATGTTTTGATAATAGTGTACTCGGTATTAAAAATACACATATCTCAGCACTTACAGAGATTTCTCATGCTGTATTTACTCTCAGCTTAACAGAGCATTTCAAAGTCATTCAGTTGTGAAAAGTAGATGAAAATATGATACTGCAGAAAACCTTACATTTAAAATACTTTTTTTTCCTCTATCAATATTCCTTCATATTAACTTGTGAAGTTTATGAAAGAAGAAATTAATTTTAAGCAACCATAGTTTGAAAATATTCAAATCAACTCACACTTCGGTGCTTTTATAGAATATAAAGCCTTCTTTTCCATGAGCTATTATATGTGTTACCTGGAAGCACAAGCTGTGTCAACATTTGATCCAAAAGGCAATCAACATCAGGCAGAAGAATAGGAAACCACACAGCCCTCCCCACAAGAAATTGCAATTACAAAAACTTGTAAGCTTATAGGCTGTAAAAGCTGCACAAGATGAAAATGGGGGAGGGAGTAAGACACAGAAAAAGGATTTAATGGGAAATGAAAGAGGAAAGACCACAAAAAAGGAGAAGAAAGGCGTGAACACTTAGAAGAAAAGAGAGCTCTGGCAGTTTACAAGCAGAATGCCTTCCAGGAGAGATGTAGAAAATTTGGCACCAGAACTTGAAACAAAAGCCCCAGTGAGACTGAGATGGGGAGGAAAGGCAAAGAGAGAGGGAGAGATGAGCTGTACTGTTGGCTGGCCACAAAACAGAGACCTTCCCAGCCACATGTGTTGTCATGGCCAGCAGGCAATGCAGATAAAGACTTCCCGGTTTGTGGTGTGAAAGCATCTGCACTTCTTACAGGAGAATCTAAATTAAGTTAGGGGGTTTTAGTTCTGATTATATCTCTAATTTTAGAACTGGAACAATGGTCTAGGTCTTTTTGATGGTCCTCCTCTCATTCTGGTGCAATTGTTGTTTGCTGTCTCACCAGTTCTTGTTCTTGTGTGCATCACTGGCACGGCCAGGCAGAGGCAGAACCCCCACTGTGCCATGAACACATTTGGCACACTGGAACTGAAGATGCCTGCCTATACTGAGAACCAGTGGGTACTCTGGCATGCCAAAATGCTCAACAAATTAGTATGCAATGGGTTCTCAGAAGCAGCTATGGAAAAGGTGGACAGAGCTGGGATTTGGGCTC